>JARGYV010123119.1:5267-23635 GCA_029532675.1 Ornithodoros moubata | reverse complement strand
CTGCCGGGCAGAATGCTTCCAAAACTAAAACAGGGGTCAGACGAGAGAAGATAATCGTCCCGCTAACTGGCTGCATTTAGCGTATTCAAGCTCGTTAACGTCACACTAAAAAATTCCTCTTGCTGTTCAGCTTTGTTACGAGTATTCGAGCGCTAATGTCTCCACGCGCTGGACTCTGAAGGCATGGCATCCCTTCCGAAACATGTTTGTATGTTAGAAAATGACTAAGTACACCTTCTTATGATTTATCACAAACCATCAATCTTAGCATCTCATGTCATCAAGTTATTTCTACGATTCTTACGTTATTGCTGACGTCACTCGAGTCCGCGAACCTCCCATTTTTCGAGAATTTTAGCGCAACCCACTTGGTAGTGGCGCTACTGCGCTCACAGCCCAGTTTCACGTGAGGTTCAGCGTAGTACCTACTTGCAGTGTCGCAAGCTCAACTGCTAAAGACTTTCATGCAATACAAAAGGACTATAAAGAAGATAAACCTGAGAGACCCTCTCGAAAAGCAACGGCATTCTTTTCCCTGTGACACGACAGACAGAAAATGGCCCATAAACCTCCTCTCCCATTCTATGTTTTTTCCGTTCTTTTGTGTCTATGACGAGCACTTGGATAGTCCTTTCGAGATGAACAAAGAGAGGACGTAGAGCACGGGTCTCATCGCATTATATTCGAAGAGAGTCGAGGTAACACCCTATCGTATTTCGACTTTACTTCCATCTTCGAGCTATCACCTCTACAGAAATCAAAAGGGGAGATGTGCGTCTCCTAAGAACTCACTAAGGCCTGGTTTGTTTCGTCGGGAATTCACCCTCTCGTTGCGCGTCTCATAAATGGAAGCATCGCTTTTGGCTACGAATGTGAGTTCTTGACTCTGTGCCTTACCAGATGTAGTTTGAATTGAAGCAGCGAAAGGGAAAACATTTGAATCCCATATGCCGCTTCATTCTCTTTTTACTAACTCTCACTTTTTAAATAAGGAGTTAATCACCATCTGGCCTGTATTTAATCTGTCACGAAAGCATAATATCGTCGTTACTTTCCAAGATGCCTGAGCATCAAGGAAGCTCATTGCGAGACAAGGTTATAGACTTTTTCTGCAGTATCCTGTTCGGTTGAAAGATATGAAAGAGTCTTGCTGTTTACAAGACAAATGGTACTACGCTGATCAATCAACTACAACCTGGACACGTAACCGTTCGTATGCAGAGGTACAATTTAGTCACTAACAGGAATACTGTCCTAGATCGGTGATAAAGCACGAGGCAGGCATGGTACAGCTTATGCGTACTTCACGTCATACTACAACACTACTTAGTCGACTGTAGAACTTCCGGTCGTAGTGATATGAGCGAAAATGAAAATTTTTGTCTCACGTTATCTGGGCCGAAAAAATCTCCAACAGAATCGAACGCACGAGCCACCAGTACAGTCGAAAGTGTAAGGAGTGCGCGCGGAATCACACTCGAAATTCTCACAACAAAAACTTGCAGAAAACAAAAGCGACGCCCACATTGCAAAAATTCCTTTCTGCTATTACCATCCTCACCATAATCTCAATGCGGCTATCAGGTAAAACGAAAAGAGATAATTGCCTTTCCGCATTGCGGAATACAAGAAAGCACAAGTAAGAACACGATATTGTGCCTCTCCAGCGAACGATAAACTCTCCCTCTCTTTTCCTTTCGCTCACCGTTGGAATTCCACTGCAACTATGTTTGTAATGTTGTCGTGAGTTTCCAGTCCGGCTTCTGTTTTACTGCTCTATTATATATTTATTTTATTAGCTTTTCTTGTATTTCTGATCCTTCTGTTTTCATTTTCTCATTCTGTCGCCCGTGCTTCCATTTAGCGAAGAATGCGACGAAACTTATCTTGCGCCTTTCTTTCTTTTTTTTCTCCTACATCGCGGAATGAGCTTAAGAAAGCCGGCCCAACCAGAACAACATTATAAAGCACTTGGGGTACAAAATACACTATCGTTCTACGGTATATAAGAAACGGAAGGTAGAAGAAATGTCAAACGGCACAGAGAAACTTGGAAACGGAATGTCGTTCATTCTATGAAAAAAATCTATTTCGTACAACACGAAAAGAGAAAAAGGAAAACAAATGAGAGAAGGATCGAAATTGAGCCGGGTAGCATCGGTCGCCAGCTTACATTGAAAAATACCTAAACCAGAAATTTGTGGCTACTGTGTAAGTGAAAAAGAACGTGGAGGGACATCGAGAAATGTGAAAAGCATTTCTCGGGGCGGGCAAAGCAACACTTGTGAATAAGTTTCCTTATCTCAATGTAACACAGGAGTAGAACGACAATGAAGTCACTTGCCTAGAAGGTATAATGAAGACGACGACAGAAAACACTTCCGCGTGAGTTCCAAACTTCCTTCATTACGCATTCTTCCAAAACCAATGAGCTCAACGTTGCATATACTGACACATCGCACTTCACGTGTGCTGCTCGGAGGAAAAATAAGTTTCATTATTCCCCACAAGGGCGGTGCTGCACCTTAATCTCTTTCAATGACAGTCTCTGGACCGGAAACTAAACGGCGTCTTGCACCCGATAGAGGGCGCGATATGGCCTCCGACTCTTTTGGTCGCTAATCTATTGACAGTAAGGCTTTGGCCGTAATTCCTCTCTACACGTTCCGGCTCTGCTATTGTTTTCGTACAGGAGGCCGCTGCTCTGCTCGGAGTGCCTCCTCTCCAAGCGGAATACGGCTTTGTTTAGGAGTAAGACAATGGCTCGACACGGAGTAAGCTCTGCAGCGAGAATGGAAAGTAGGAGACTGTCGTAGAACGAGTTTAGCACGATATGCCCCACAATTTCCGTTTACACAGCACACTGGTTCACTGAAAGACTCCAGTCGTGAGATATGTGATGAAGTTGTGCTAACATGTCATGGGCGTCGCAGTCCACCTACTAGACAGAAGCGTCCCAGGACCACCAAGATAATAACTTAATGTGATAAATGCACAATGTGACTCATTCAATTCAAATGTACCTACATGCGGCAAAAACTGTGGGGAGAAAAGTACATTAAACGTGCACGAACCACGATCAGCGTAGCATATTTCATGACTGCTGTTGTCAGCTACTGATGCCTGCGAACAAGATGATCCGGACGGCGATAATTCGGGACGATGCGTGAGAATATCAGAATATCTGTGCCCGAATCATCTTGTCTCACCTTCTGCCCTCCTTCAAATAAACCGCAGTTTGCTTCAAATAAACCACAGTTTGCTTCAAATAAACCACAGTTTGCTTCAAATAAACCACAGTTTGCTTCAAATAAACCACAGTTTGCTTCAAATAAACCACACCACAGAAATAAACAATAGTTGTTTGGGGCAGAAAAGGTATTCAAGCTCCGAGCACTAAGGGCATTTTTATTCATAAATTTTTATATTAGTTATGTTTGCAGGCAGCAAAATAGTCGAGACACTGCGAGGGCATAAATGTGTATGTTGTGCTGTATGCGCGTACGCGTTTTATATTTTTGTATTTTTTAAAGCTTCTATGTACTATTAATACATGATATATATTTATTCTTGTTTTTCTGTTGTTCTGTTTTTCATCTGCACGACTCTGAATTGTAAGACGACATAGACTTCAATTTTTTTATGTCATAACCACGTTAACAAAGAGCATAAATATGATGTTATGATGGAAGAGTTTGATAAAGGGGTAATGCACAGTGTTCCCAGCCTCTCATGTAGCCGTCGTTGCTAGCTCAATCATCTTGGTTTTTGTTGTTGATACTGTCCCTTATTATGCTTAATTGCTATAATTAGAGCGCCTCATTTGAGTCGTGCCACTATCTCTTTTTCTAAATTAAGCTGCTCATCCTATAATTACTCTAGAAACGTTTTCAACGTAATTGAGTCAGAGCCCTGAACACCTTGGCTTCTTTGTCAAAATTCATTACCACGCGTTATGTTCATAGATGGGCCGGTCACGTTATTTCGGCAACCTCAATAAATATAATAATGAAGCCACGTACAAGGAAAGCTCAAAGCGCAATGACTGGTCGCCAGCAAACTGGGTAACTCTCTCCCTCTGATGATAAATTATCTTCTCCTGTTCACGTCTTTCCGCACAATTTGGCACAGTGTCGTCTGCGTATGACGTTGTCATAGAAAGTTGTTCGCAGCTCTCGCGTCGGCACTGTAAAGATCACTTTAAAAAGGCAAACGGGAAGGAACTGTAGATGACACATTTGTTTGTAATTGTTACTTCGCGATGTTCTGCGAATCGCTGCGTCCGGCGGCGTTGCAGACGACTTGTGGAACAGAACCCAAAAGCTTGTTCTTTACCTAACGAACTGGCGTTTATATACAACTCTATCTGACTTCCAGCTTATTGGATGTATCAAATGGTATATGTTTTGTTTTTGTTTTTTCTTTTCGGCCATTCATCAGTATGAGCTAGTCCAGTGATAGCCTACAATACGTTCATGTGCTACGTTGTAGTGTTCTCTCTCCGAATGATTCCATTGATCACCAGAGACATGTAACAGCAAGGAATTAGGCTTCTAATGAAATGCACTTCAAATAACGTCATGAAATTCGTCACTAACGTCGGGATACTTTGCTCCCTGTAGGCAATCCACCGAGATGAAAGCCAGCCCTGATCATACTTAATTTCATCCTTATTCACTCACTTCGCACACCGTGGTAGCGGGATAGGGTACCACACCAGTGGTGGCGAATCTCCCCACATCATCATTATCATCATTTATCATTGCTGTTCTTGCTTCGAGTAACTTCGATTTTCGCGAGAACAAATCACATAACGAGAACTTTACAAAGGTTGATGCTGAACGGGGTCTCATTTTTCAGCTTAACAGCTTTATTAATTTCTCTGTTTCAGCAAAACAAAAGTTTGAATGACATGATTGAAGCCTAAGAGTGCGCTTCCCTTGAAGGCAAAACTCTTCAGTCTCGCGACGTAAACCCACCAATTATTATTATTATTATTATCTACAGTGCCATGCCATCTCAACCCCGCTGTGAAAGTAGACCCACCTTTAATCCCACTGTCGCGAGCTCTCCAAATAAAACTGTGAAGAACTATCCCAGCAACCATCTGACATTGCTGGGGAGAGGGAGGCTTGAAACCACTAATCTGCCGTAACTCTGCAGGCTCCTTCAATCCTTTAGTTAACAGTAAATTATAGACAACATATATATATAGAAAAATGTCACATTTTGTTTTCGACGCTTAACAATTGATGTTTCGAAGTAGATCTTGGCAGGTTCGGTAACTACAGCACAGTCTGAGCGACGATAAGCAGTCAGATTTCCCTTCGTTAAAGATCAGAAACTTTTCAGGTATATTTCAGTTAATATTATTAAACCTGCTGATAAGTGTGAAAGAGAGGCTGCGTTGGTTCCTTCTGTTGCAGTTGGTTTGAACCATTGAAACACGCCCGAAAGATATCATTGAGAACGCTTACCTTGTAAATTTCTGAAACTGTGGACAAGAAACTGGAAATCGAAGCCACAAGCGTACTTCAAGGCACCTTTAAGTGAGCACCAATGTGACTTATCTGCGAACTGGCTGCGGAACTGGTAGCTTCACGTTGTTCATTATCACGAAGGAAAATCTAAGAGGGCCCTAAATCAGCATGTCGCGGTCTTATCAGGTTAACTTACAACAACGCCGTATCGCTGATATCTTTGCGCAGACTCATGAACATTGCCCGCGCGTGCGTCGGCAAATCAGTGTTTGAAAAAAAAAACAAAAAAAAACAGAAACTATCCCAAGCGGCACAATGTACTGAAACTCGGGTGCAATAGGGGTGGACGGATGTATCAAGGTTGCTTTTGAAGTTCAGGGCACGTCAGAAAGACAGCGACAAAAAGATGACACCTGACGACTACCCATATTGCACCCGACTTTCAGTACATTGTGCCGCTCAGGATGTTTTTCTAGGTGTTGGGATGTATTACAAAACTGTTCAACATCGACATCGATGGAGTGGACGGGGTACGCACCCAAGCCCCCTTTCCCCTTTCAAAAAAGAAGAGAAAAGGAAGGCAAGGATTCACATTTTAACGCATTCTTCATGACACACTTCTAATGACACATTTTAAGGAATGACAGTTGTTCAATACTGCGGCGAACGAACTTGTTACCCGCCGTCGCGAACCTCCGAACGTCCAAACGCAGCAAAGCGGATCGCATAAGGGGGCTGTCGCCTTACATGATTTGGCTAATTCACTTGACAACCTTTTGACAGCTCCATCGCAGCTGCTGCTAGGCACGTCATTATGAGAGCGGCGACCGTGTTAAGGGAGGAGGTACGAGGTAACCGAAACGCTCTCACCTTCGGTGACTTCGCAACTCACGTCATGCATGGCGGACTTGAGTCAATCATGGCTTGGCTAGGGTTGATTTGCCACGTCCTATAAGGGCAGTACACAAATGCGTGCAAATAGCACAGTTGTGTTAATCCATCTGTCACAATCGTTTTTTTTTTTTAGTTTGGTGTTAGTGGCACGAGTCAACCGTAGCTATGAGCAATGCATAAAAATTAACAAAAATATGCGCGGCTATTATGCACCCTGAGCCTACTTCACTTAGTCTTCTTCATAAATGCCTAGTAACTCCTGAATCCGGTTCCCAACCAATAGCAAAGAAATCCAAAACATAGTAACAAATTTTGTTTCTTTCCTTCCATTCTTCTTATTTTTTCTTTCTTTTTGACAAATACACCTCACAATCCTGGTTCTACCCACTATCTTCACAAAGAAGCATTATTCGTGTTCGCCAACATCGCAAGGGTCGGGTATTTACAACATTCTCGCCAAAATGAGCACTCCCCTTGCAGACGCACAAAACAAAAAAGGGTGGTCTTAAAGCGTTTCCCTCGTATAGCTACAACACGATGTCACACAAACTACCGTTGCACAAGTTACGGAAGCTTACAGCACCAGTCTCTACGCACAGGGGGCTTCATTTTTGTTGTTTTTCGTAATGTAGAGAGCAGGCGTGTCCGCAGTCAGTCCCAAGCGACCGATGGACAACGCCTCCCGAAAGTCCCACGCACACACCGATACGCTAACCTCATTTTCCGTTCCCGTCCTTTCCCTCCAGCCAGATGCGTGCGCGCGGGAAGGAGCGTAGTTCTTTGCCGGCCTGCGCGTGTAATACCATTACAACCGAACGGACGACCGTGCAGCAAATAATAGCGGCAGCACTGTGAGCTGGCTACACTTTGAAAGCAGCAGCATCTGGTCGCGCAGCTCGCCAGTAGACAGAAATATTGCGCCTTGACTTACATCTCCATCTGTATCTCCAACTTCTTTCCGAGACGCGCAGGTGGCAAGAACGACCCTGGGGTTTGGTTGCGCACAAGCCTGGTTGGTTACGTAAAAACAAAGAGGGAAAACGGGCTGTGGAGGGAAAACAATAGGAAAGAAACTTGATGCCTGGTACCGTGTGGGTACGATATTTATGGTGCAGGCTGCAGCGGAACGGATGTAGGTTGTGTCGTTCAGTGCGCTAGCGAACAATGTAACAAAAAAGCGCTCCGTCAAAATCCAGCGTCGGTCGTTTCTGCTGTCACTGAACGTCTGGGACATTTAGACCACGATGGATCTAACGTAGAAGAAAAAATAGGGCATTGCTCTGTGTCTGTACGTTTCAAGTGTTGTCGCAGTTCCCGACGAAGTTTTCCCGACGTTTTTTGTTTTTTTTTTCTTTTGTCAGGTATACGAGTTCATATCATTCTCTTTCCGAATAAAATATCGCGAGGTGGTGGTGTCTATGTCGCTAACTGCTATCCGCTGCTGGCCCCGCAGGGAGTGGGCAGCGTCACGATTAAAAGAAAGAAAGAAGAAAAAGGGGAAGACAAAAAGGCGCTGTGTGCCTCGTTGTGAAATTCGTATTTTCAAATATCTATATTTATATACATAAAAGACACATATATGTATATATATTATATACTATTTGTAGTATATAGTAGATATTTCATCGTCTAATATTACCCTACATGGAGTATCCGGCGAGCAGTAGTATACTTCATTCTTTCCTTAATGCAATCTATTTCTATTTACTTATTAAAAAATCTAGTCCAATTCAAGAAGCACTCTATTAATTAGCTATGAAACATTTCTCAAATAGACCGTGAATGTACGTGAAAAAGAAAAAAATATCCAAAGGGGGCGAAGAGAACAAAACTATTTTTCTGATATCTCCGAACTTGTTGCTTGGAATGTTGTGTGTTGTATATGTGTATACCTACGTAAATTCTAGCAGCGCGAGTCATTTACATTGCGGAGAACTCACGCCTGCAAACGAAGTAAAGTAAATGTTATTAACAATAAGGTATGAACGAGTACGTCCTTGGTCCCCTCCTATTATCACTGGATGAACTAATTGCTTCCACTTCCATTCACCATTTCCGAAAATTATATCCCGTCCCCTTCTTGCAGGTCTCCTCTTCACGTGCGCTAAGGAAACAAATTGATCCCCAGACGCACAGAGAGGACAAGGGAAGAATTGCTTTTTTGGACACCATGACTTTCTTCTATTGTTACCAAATCAAAAGTATCGGAGCCAACTGGTTTCTTTTCCTCGCAGTGGAAGGTACAAGAAGTGCTTTGGGCTTAATTTCTAATCTGGGCTTACCTCGAGGCACAGCTCCACCCCTTTAATCAAGGCCCTCACTTTTCTTTGGACCCGCAATCCCAGTGACCTGTCCCGTGGAATGACCAGCAGTAAAAACGCTGTCATCTGGAGAGGGGAAAGGGAGAGGAGGCTGGGAGCAGAAACCAGTGCCCGCTAAGTTTCAGACAAAGTACCG
This sequence comes from Ornithodoros moubata, assembly GCA_029532675.1. Classification (NCBI taxonomy): domain Eukaryota; kingdom Metazoa; phylum Arthropoda; class Arachnida; order Ixodida; family Argasidae; genus Ornithodoros; species Ornithodoros moubata. Next base: position 14,804 of record JARGYV010123119.1, on the reverse strand, counting down.
TTGTGTCTTGCAACTTTTAGATATTGATGATGAAAAATTAAGCCACCCCACTTCCTCCAGGCTACCCAATCAGTACCTCCTGCAGCTGCCTGCGTCCTTTTATTTTTATTTTTCGTAACAAACAAAAAGAAGGAATGAGAAGCGTTCCGATTACGTTTCGAATGATATCGATAACGTTTGCTGTGTATTACTTTTACCAATAAAGGAGTACGATGAAATAACAAAATAACTATATAAAGGGGAAATGATCGATCACCTTCTAGCCGAATGGACACCTTCTTGGTTACTGGGTTTTGGTGATTTATTCACCTCTAGATTGTAGGCTCCGTTTATGGTCATCACGGAGACACATCAGGATTGGAGATGCATAAGCAGATTTCAGAAAATAACTCCAAATGAAATAGCAAGTGTGGAATACTGAAAATGTCTCAACAGAATCGCATTATCTACTTTCACGGGATCCGAGGTCGTATCGAAAGTTCAATCCCCTGACAACAAACGGGAGGAGATTAAAAAAAAAAAAAGAAAAGAAGAACAATACAATGGGAAAGGGGGAAGGGAAAGGAGAAAACCTACAGAGGTGAAAGGGTTAATGCATCGAGATTGCTCTTCTCCAAAGGAGATGCATATGGGAAAAGCTCCGCTCAGCCGGGAAAATGGAGTCGGAGGCCACCCTTCTGGGAAGACGAATTTTCTCGGAGATTTGCATGAGAACGCTCAAAAATGATAGGGCACAATAAAGAAAGAAATTACTGTTCCGAATCTGACGGCAGCTCTTTCATTCATCTCAAAGGCAGTATTCTGTGCGAGGCCCTGCTGCTATCGGTGGATTTCAGTTTATTCTATTGCAGCAACTGGGTTTCATAGAAGACACATTAGAGACACAGTGACGTACGGAGAACTTCTAGCATCTCGATCGCCTACGGGATTGAAGAATTACAGATTGCTACGTAAGTATGTAGATCTATCGAGCAGCATATATGATGCCGCAGGTGCCTTTAGAAAAAAAAAAAAAAAAAAAAAGAAAGAAACGTGCAAGAGCACAAATGGAAGATGACTTTACAGGGACCTGGTGGCTCTCCAACCAAGGCATCTTCATTTTTATACCCTGCCACGGTTCACATTTGAGGGTAGAAACAAAATCTAAAATCCTCAAAACGAAGTCGATCATCAGCAGAACAGGCTTATCTGGAAGACGGGCTTATCTAACCGTCTCATCGCATCTTCTCAAATCACCTATCAGGCAGCGTTACGTATTTCTTTGCTGTAGCTAGGGGGAAAGGGTGGCGCGACGACATATAGGCTTACTTATTATAGAAAGTGCCGCTACAAGGGGCATTCCCTTTCGTGTGCTGTTTAAACGACGCTTTCCTCCTTTCCTATTTCAAAGGCGCGTGCTCCATAGAGTACCGCAAAGAAATTGAAACGGTTTCATTAGAAGGCGGCTCTGATTCTCTGAGTGGGGCTACTTCCTAGACCCCCCCTCATTAAAAACACATTGTATCGAATAAATTCAATGCTGCCAACCGGGCCGTGTGTAAGAGCTGTAAAAACTCTTTTTTCTTTTTTTATCTGTCTCTCCTCAATTTTCTCAAAAGTTTCTCTCCCCTTTTTTAATTTCTTCTCCCGTCACTGAACTGAACTGAACTGAGTTGTTAAAATGACATCTGTAGAGCTCTTACATGAGCATTATTATTTTCGATTAACACATCTCTTGCAGGAAGTCAAAGTAGGCCGAGGACAATCAACTCTCGGGAACGTAGCGTTTCTGTCATTCTAGCTCTCTTCTTTTTTTTTTTTTTTTTTTTTTTTCAAGCTCGAACTTAGAGATAAAAAAAAAAATCGTTTTCGTGAAATTTCATTCTGGGGCTTGAGCCCATCGTGTTCTGACTTCGCAATTTTCTCTTTTTTCTTTACAAATACACATATACCGGGAATGAGTGTTGTTTTGCCTGCAGTATCCCACGCTCACAGCGTAAGGCAAACCAAGCTAACTTTGTCACGGTGAAAAGTTCGCTTCGCCCACCGACCGCCACCCTCGTCATCATCGTCGGTGCGCGGCGCGCGCCTCTGAACGCGGCCTGTTTTCTCAAACGTGAGATGTCAGCAATAGACTTCTGCTTTGAGGCAGTTAACTGCTTCCTCCTCTCCGTCTGCACTTCAGTTGATTGGCACAGATGGCGCTCATATCACACTCGCTGCAGCTCTACCTGGTGGCACTGAAGCGCGGCATCCGCTCTATACGAAACTCGGACTAATTATATCGACGCTGCTGATGAGCTCTGAGGGCGAATATCAGGGCTGCATGGGAGTCAGGAAGCCTCCCTCACGGTGTCCGCTGTCATCACGCAATGTCTGGGCGTTCAGTAGATATCAATCTGATTGCGCAGTTATAGAAGTCGCTATGGGCGATACCACCGCGTAATACAGGCTGTAAATGCCGCAAAGAGGAGGATGAGCAGCCCATTCATTATCATCATTCATTCGAAGGTTGCCATTACACCTATCACCTTAAATGTCGTATGTGTTAAAATACATTGGTTTTGTGTATGCATGTGTGTAGCGCTATGTGTTTGCGCTGTCCACCTAACAAGTCCATAAACATGTGTCTGTTTGACGTAAACTAATCAGTTGCGATTACTGTACTAAACCCTTCAGTTGAATTTGTTTATTTTATAGTTTATTATTTCTTTTATCCCTTCTCCATTTGTTATTATGAAATACATGCAAACAACAAAGTGCAGTAGGGATGACGAAGATAGGAAGTAAACAGAGAAAACAAATATTAACAGACGGATATTATTTAAAAACACGTAGCTATGCTCTGGGAAAGAGCAAGACTTCAGAATTCTTTCACATATCCACATAGAAGACATAGCTCCACCCAAATCGCGAATTACTGTGTGTGCCACAAGAATACAAACAAAGGTTGAGCTTTTGTTTCTTCTTTCTGAGGTATAAATATGTAAAATTCACGCAGTGATACACTGGTGAATGAAAAAGAAATCTGAGAGAAGCTTAACACAAATTTTTCACAAAACAAATTTAAAATTTTGAATTCAGCAGGGATGCACTCCCCCCCCTCAGTTTTCTCTTCGGTCTTCAGCAGGAAGGGCACCAATTTTTCTTCTTTCTTTTTCATATTGCTACCGTTATATTTCATTTTTCTTTTGTGTCCCTGTCTGGTGCGCATTTGGTGCGTGTCATCCTCATTCCTTTTATCCGTTTCTTTTCTTACAGACAGTCAGGTTTGGAAACAAATAAATCTATCAAAAGAAAAATAACCAAGAAATAAGGGACAAAAAGAAAAGCGCGGTTGAAATGAGATGTTCCAGATTCCTTTTCGGCCTGGAATTGTTGTGAAGTGAAGTGTGATGGGACGGCTTCGTTGCCGAATTCCACGAAATATAAGATAGGAATTGGAAACATGCTTTAATGTCTACGAGCCGTGTACGGGCCATCTGTATCTGTACAAAGCAAAGAAGAATGTTTGAAGAAGTTTTCTTGGAAACAGCTTGAGGGCTCGCTGTTGTACTGATATCCCGTATTGAACGAAACCGGGTACGTCGTTTCCTAGCTTAGGCCCCCTGGCGGTATAATTTGGTTGATACATATTTGGGCTCTTAAGACAACTGATTATAGCTACGCACTGTGACTCCCACAGCTGAACGAAAGCCTCGCACCTTCTTGTTACATTTTTCATGAAATTTCAAACAAAAGATTAAGAAAGAAAAAGAAGAATAAAAAGCACGGTTGAGTGCCCTCGTTGGGTCTGTAGATCTTGCTTTTTCTACGAACCGCAATATGAGGATGATGGTGATTACATGCATGTGACACGAAGAGGGAGCGTCATAGTAGCCGACGAAAACACTATGTTATTTACATTCGACAACGCTTATGCGTAGTGAAATGCACACACACACATATATATATATGCAAGAACTGTGGAGGAGGAGGTCGGACGGACGCGTAAATATATAAGCAAATAGAAAAATATATTGTAAAGAGGACAAAAATGGTCAGACCATTGGTCCACACCATTTTATTACGCTCTGAAGCCATCGAATAGTAATCAATAATTCTGATTACCAAAGCCTTTATCCTACTGTCACTACACACTAGACATAGCGTAACACTACACGACCAACAGCTGGATCTGAGAAACTCAAATTTCCATGGCACGAATCTGTATACAAAAAGAAAAAGAAGTCATTAACTGGTGTTCTGATTCAAACAACCCTTTCTTTCCTGTCTGGCATATATGTATACATACACGTCTTGCGATGAGTCTCTGGAGAAGCATAAAAGGGAGCCGTACATAAATTCCCCTTACCAATATCTGCCCAGCGAATGGTTCGACGATTGCCCTGAATCATCCGAATGCAATCAATGGCCTCTGGGAATCGACCATTGATCAGGAGAGATTGTTTCTTTTCCTTGCTTTGCGTCTTCGCATCACGGAAAGGCGTTAAGCGTACGTACATGTTGTGGCATTTTACCACTCATATATTTGGCAGATACAGTGCAAATCTTAGTTGCACGTACACGTACTTATTGCAGAACTGTGGTGAAAAGAATTTGATAGTTTGAATTTGGGATCATAATCATAGGCTGAAGTGAAGTCGAAATGTACTGAACACGGCCCGGCGAAAACTCATGTAATTTGGCCCCTTAGCTTCAGGCTGTGCAGTGCGGCACAACGCTTTAAACTATTTCAATTCTGAAGTTCTGATGTTCTGATATTCTAGCATCCACATCCTAGCAGAACAGGTAAAAGAACCTGTAGCTGACAGCGACTGTGCCCACACGCCCAGCAGAAGTTGGGACATACCGCGAGCGCCACGTAGGCGTAGTGGTAGCCGGAGAAAGCAACCGAAAGGGTGCCACGGGAGGAGCGTGGATGTTATGGTCATGATAATTAGCGCCAATTAATTAACGCAACGTTCATATAATTTTCGCGCGAATAATTAAAATAATGCGCTCTTAAGGGAGGCCAACTGGCGTAGAACTTGTGCCCCTTGATCGCATTTCGGAAAATATCATATGAATACTTTTATAAAGTCTCTTCAGAGTTACCTGGGCAGCACTTATTTATGGCACAGCGCCGTTATCTCCGACAGCTTGCGGAGGGGCTTCTCCGAGACGTCTTTTTTTTTAATTTGTTCTTTTTAGGGAACAGTTAAGGTTGAAGACTCCTCGTGACTCTCCCAGAGTGAAATTTCCACCATTAGGCGAAAATTGTCGGTCATAAACTTCGAACGTATGCGTGTCTAAATGTAAAATATCATGGAAAGCGACAAATGAACCCTAATCGACGATACTGCGGCTACCTTAATCAACCGGCTAGTTGGAATAGTGTTCCCCTTTTACCTGCGGGGAAAAGTCCCTTTCTGTGAACAATTTCTTTATATCGCGCGCCCTTGAGTCATCACTTTTCCCTTCATTTCATCAAGGCGCGGCTAAGACCCTTGAGTGCAACAAGTAGCGCATTTAGTGCAACGAGTGCTACATAGAGTGCAGCAAGTGCAAAATTGTGCCTAAGGACATCAACGCCATTCTGATAGTTTTACTGACAGTGTTTTTCTGTAATAGAATATTTAATTCACACCTACACGTAGCCAACAACAAAGTGTAATGGACGGTGTTTGGACACCCCTTCATTCTCAAGGTGCCGTGTTGTGTACAGTGCAGCACGTAGGAGTATTGGAGCTGCAGGTTCCCCAGAGAAGGGAGCCACTCTCTCCACTTTTTGTTTTCTCAACATCGACCAACCAACCTTTTTGCGCCTGTATCTTCCTCAGAACCCGCAGGTAAAAATAAATAAATGAAAACAAGGTTCCTTAGCAAATTCGACAACATTCCAATCCAAAAATTCCAACATTCGCACGTGATTACGATGTTTTTAAGATGATTCAAACTTTGAATCATCTTAAAATTTTCATCATAATACTTTCATAAAACTTTGAATTTCAAAGTTTACTTCTATCTGACGCAGACGAGTCGTCGTTTGTGGCTGAGGCTTCTGCCTTCACCTCAAGATATCGTTATCAGTGGACATCACGTGTAACCTTAATCCAAAACCCAAACACAAGAAAGTGTAATGTCTTTGCCTTGTCTTGAACCCCACGCCCTGTCATGTGTTCACTATCAACACAAAGCGGAGGAATATGGGGACGTGGTCCAGTGAGTACATGCAGCAGAGCAGTGGTCACTCCATACAGGAAAACAAGACACAAGGTCCCACCATCAAACATTTGTATGCAAGTAAGAATCGTTTCTTGGTTGCTTTTTGAATTTGCCTGCGTGAAAAATAATAAAGAGAAGATAATCCCTAGGCAGTCAGGTTAGAGTTCAGCTTCAGAGTTAATAAAGCACCAGCAAATGCTGGAACGCAAAAAAATAAAAAATAAATAAAAAATAAAATTAAATTAAACACAAAAACCGAATTCGAGGTCATATATCGGTTTTCTGTAATTAGCATTTGGTTTTAAACACTCGACACAAACAAAGCCAAGCAACCTTATAGCGCAGCAAATAAAAGTCAACAGAACAAGAAGACGATAATGAACCTTCTAACGAGAAAATCGCTCTACGTATAATTACATCTGCTCAGCGGTATCTACTCTAACATCTGGGGCTTCCAGTAAAACACACCACATTTGTGTTTTCTTCTTGTGGTTTATGGCAGGAGATGTAATAGAACAGAGACGACAACGCTATCTCTCCTACGTCACCAGCAATCATTGCAAATACCAGTTTTCTTGCGTACACCCCAAAGCACACAAGCGAACACTACAACACAGGAAGCGAAAAAATATATTAATAAAAAGTAAATATTATTAATAATAAACGTGGTTCGGCCCTACACGCGATATTCTACTCTCTCACACAAGGAAATCTTCGAGTTGAAGCCTTCCTACTCACAAAGGAGCTCAACGACGTCTGACGCTGAGCGTTTTCCAATACACGGTTCTAAATGATACGCATGAATGTCCTTTCGAATATTCATTACATACTATGGATTTGTCATTACTTGGTCTCGCACAGATATCTGCACAAGTTTCTTTGCCTCCTGTGTTATTGCAGGAGCAAGCTTATGGTTGCGATATGAAACCGCGCAGTACATGTTTTCAACCATCTCCAGGGACATTATGATTGTTCAGGAATGCTGTCTGGAACAATTTTGTGTCGTTTTACGGCCATGCAGTCGACTTAATATGTTACCCTGCAAGAAACATTCTAGCGCATGCAATAATTCGAGTAAAGGAAAAAAAGTGCTTACTGCTCTGTTGCCTTGCTTTGCTCTCAGGCTTTCACTTTGCGCATTGATTCATGGCGGTTGTGCTTGTGCTGACTTCGTGTTCTTTTCTCTTTTAATTTTTTCTGGTTCGAGTTTTTCCAACTGGTGCCTTGCTTCCTTGCGTATAGAGACACGTGTCTGTGGGTAAGTCCACGTGAGTTATTAGACATCGGTTGTGAAATTACGAGAATACGAGCAAGACATGATTTTTTCATGATGGCATTAGTGTTTTTTCAGCAGCGCTCGACAACAAATGATTGCTCTGTATTTACGGAGGAAACAGATCGTGATTGGTGCCGAAGGCAACTCCAAGAGGGTATGCATGGTGATGATTTCACCGATCCTTCTGCAGTACCCTATTTGTTACACAGGAATACGATATGGGCACAGATGATGCGGAAGATGTGATTAGTTATAGTAATTATAGTTAGTTGCTTGAAGTTAGTCACAGTCTCTGCAGTGTCAATCTGTTCACAAGCACACATTCTACAGCACTGAGCCCAACACACTATTGTAGTGACGTGTTTTATTTTCATACTCCAAAGAAAATCCGTGTTTGTTGACGTATTTATTATTACCTTTTGTTTAGTTGGGAAGCACTGTGATCTCGTTCCATAGACATACACCTATTGCATAAGATTGTTTTCTTTATGACACACTGATCCGGATCCAAGCGAGCACGGCAACCAAAACGCCACCATCGCTGTCACCTTTGCCGATGTCCTCGCGTGCACCGTCTCAGTTGAATGTACACAACACTTAGAAAGCTGCTGCTCGTAAGAGTTCTTCCACTGTGCAAAGCAACGGGCGTAACTTGCTGGATTCCACGTCCAATGGCTAACCTTTTGCACTTTGAAGTTGTACGGCTGTTGTCAGGCTTGTACCATCTGACTTTTGCGCGCGTGTTTTTGCAGAAAACTTGGGTAGAGTTCGCCGGTGAGCCATCGTAGATGAGGCATTATTTTTACAGAAACAGCAAGACGACATCATGTGCGACTGCAGAGCAGTGACGACACTCTGAGGCCTCGAGTACTCAGTCATTAGCATATTTTAGTAATTATCTACAGTGATATAAGAATCAACTAAACGTAAACTTAAATTAGATCCCCACCTAAATGTGTACGGACATACCATATATGTAACGGCACTGCTTTGCTCCGCATGACCTGAGTATCGGCCGTTTTTATTCAGAAATAAGATAAGACATAGGGTAGCACACACAGCACGGCATCGCAATTAGAGATAGATTAGGGGACTGAATAATAATAGTGCCATATATATTACACGTGCGGTCGTCTGCTCATGTGGCATCATGTTGCACGTGTTGCAGGGTAGGACTGCGGATAATTTGGACCACCTGGGAATCTTTTGATGTGCGCCGGAAATCTCCGACACACGGTGCCAGTAACAATGTTTACCTCCTCCACATTGCTACCGTCCTCGGAGATCAAACCCGCGAACTTCAGCACAGAAGCCTGAGACGTTACCTTTGCGCTACCGAGGGCAAGTTAGGGGACTGAAGCCATGGTAATCGCTCATGCCTAGCAGCATAATGTACTGAAACTGAGCTGCGATAGCGGTGGTCGTCAGGTGTCTTAACTTATCTTGCGTGCTGCAAGCTGCAAAAGCAATCTTGATCAAGGCGTTCACCCCTAATGCACCCGACTTTCTTCCAACTTCCAACTTCAGTACCTTGTGCCGCTTGAGTTGTGCTCCATTTGAGAAAAGTATTTATTAGAGACGAAAAGGGCAACGGCTATCAGGCAACGTAATCGCACTCTATCTCTCCTTCCTTTCTTTCTTTTTTTTTTTTTTTCTTTCTAGACGCTTCTAGGCGTCAACAGAAAACGACATTTAGTTCCTCCTCGATTTTGCAAATGCGGTGTGGAAGAAAGGAACGTTTGCTTGTGCATCGTATCTGGTTCTCAGATAACCCAGCACTGAGTGTTCGTCAGATCGGGCCAAGTTGTCCAGGGTGTTATTCACCACATGACACACTAATTTTTATCGTTTATCACTATTTTGTCACTTCATATTGTATCACTAATAAGTATCGTAGTCTGAAGAGTCCTGAGCAGGTGAGCATGATACTAGTGCTCTTTTTATGAGATGTGACAGCACCGATAATTTGTCTATTAACTGTCTATTCGTAGACTCAGAAGGTTGGCACATCTTCGTAGGAGAAATGTTTCGGTAATAAGTTTGTTGTGTCACATTTGCACCACGTTCCTGGTACA
>JARGYV010123116.1:0-16368 GCA_029532675.1 Ornithodoros moubata | reverse complement strand
TTTTTTTTTCTTTTTTTTTTCTTGTCGGTGTGTGAATTCAGGTTATAGCTCTTTTTCTTTTTTACCAAAAACGATTAGTCTATTCAATGATTCCCTCTTTCTTTCTTTCTTTTTTTTTAGGATAGTCAAGAGAAATAAGAACTTTAAAACAACAACTTTAAAATAGGCTTTTAAACTTGTAATATTAGTGTTTACAATCTAAAATCACCTCATATGTTAGCCTCATGGTGCGAAATAGAAACGTGGCATTCCTCCTTCAGCTTCGTCGTTCATAATTATGAAGTTCAGTCATTGTCGTCGTCTCTCAACCGTCTGTACACTTCCTGCTCTTCCCTTTCGTCACACTTTACTTGATCCTTTGCCGGGGATTTCAATGGACATCATTTTTATTGGCGAAGACGGGCTGTTCAAGAATTGAACACTTGGCCTGTTCTCTGCGGCAGGAGAAGCATGGCCTCTGATTCATGCAATCACGCATTCCCTGAGCTCCGCGGGCAAAGCCCAACCAGGAATATGTTTCACTTCTCACCAACACTTTGGACGTTAAACTGTTACTGGCGGTGGTGCAATATTGGATCATTACACTCACGCTGTGCCCACCTTTCGTGCACACTTACAAGGTGGGCTCCAAATGCAAGGCACTGACTCTTCCTATTCGCCAGTTTCTGTTTTGACTTCTTGTCCATGCTCTGGTTTCTAAAACTCTTTTTCGGAGATTCGCCCCCGGCTAGCCTGCACCTATGTCGTTCTAGCGAATTGTTCACCAGTTACTACTACTATTACTACTTACTTATACTACTACTAATACTGGAATATACGACCAGCCTACATCGAGAACTTAAACGGCCCGAAAGGGTAAAGAACTACGTACAGTGTTCAGAAATACATTTTCTGCGTGCCAGCACTCTGAAATTGTTGCGATCCATGTTTTCTTCTCTTTCTTTTTCTTTTTTTGTGACCGAAAATGACTATTTCAATGCAAAATTTGTTCAAAGCAGAACATGAAATAAAAGTATTACCACTGCACGTTACCCTATATTTTCAAGACACATTGAAGTGCGTTTTGTTGGTAGCAGGATTATCATTCACTTCTAACAAATATTAACAAAAACTTTCCAAAAGCTTCAGCAACAAGTTTGGAGCGAAAGCTCCAGTTCGTTTCCGTACTAAGCATGAATGTCTCCTTTCCACTTCCATATTTATTTATGCATGCCGTTTTAACTCACGGCAACGAAACTGAAGTACTTCCAAAAGTACAGACTCAACCATTAAAGCGCTCCTAACAATTATGCAACTGCTCCATACTTCCACAGAATCAAATATCAATATCCCCTGTTGGAATCAACAAGCGACCATGCGTGTGGCGCGCCATCACGGATTAGGCCCACGGTTGCTTAGAAAATAATCGGCGCCCGCCTCAGGCCGCCAATAACTGCGCTCAACTTTTTCGATCGAAGAACCAAGCTCGCAGTCAAACTGTATCCCCCTTTCAATATGTAGACATTTCTCAAAGCGACACTGCCCATACGCGACGCAAATTAATCAAGCCCATAGCAACGCACTCTGGTACACGGGTACTCCTTTGCAGCTCCAGCGGGAGAGGTCAGGGAGGCTGGCGAGCGTGCGTCGACTGTAAACCTCGTGCAGCGTGTTCGCCTCCAGTGTAATTAAGCGCCTAATTGACGCCGGACCGCAAGAAGGCTGTTCCTCTATGCACCGGGTCACGATATGGCGCCAGGGAAAGAAGATGCAGCGTTCTCTGACAGGTTCCTACACACATCCAGTGCACACCTCCTGCAGGAAAGAGGTAGACGCACTCCATTACAGTGCAGGTCCCACGTATAATGCAAGGTGGTGCGCGAGGTGAATCTGTAGGCGCACTGGTTCATCAGGAAGAAGAAGGGGCACGACAGCGTGAAATTTAGTCGAGCACTGAACACGCAGAGTTAGAGTTGCCGCCCAATCTTCGAACGTTTGATGGGTTCAGTTTTGCGTCTTTCACAGGTGGAGATGTCAGCACATGCCGTCTGCTTCTTCCGGGACAAAAGGCTTACACGGGCATGGAGACGTTTCAAGTGACATACACATTCAGCCGCTGATGTTGACCATGAAAACGCGCTTTGTATAAGTCGAGTCGTTCGTACAAGTTCAAGATTGATTACTATTGATGAAACACGCTTACTTTCTACACCGAAGTATATGCATGAGTTGGAAATGCTGGGATTGCGTGTCAACTGGATGAGGTCTGTCCAGCACACGTGCCCCCGAAGCGAAACAAAGTCACGGTAAGAACAAAAACAAGGAAAAGCTAACGCGGCTATGTCTGTCTTGTTTTCCCTCATGTTGCCTTTGAAGAAGCATGTAGGTAGCGGTTATGGGAACTCTCTTGCCCTTGATAATCGAGTCCTGTACGAACGGTATCATCATCAAAATACCGCCCTTCAACACGCATTAACCTACACAGAAACCAGTTCACTGATTTCCCCCACAGTTACATGCGGGCGATGACTGAAAGTCTTTGTAACGAAAAAGAGCTAACAGAATGCTCCCTTTCAGATGGTGTTTGGCCTTATGACCAGCATATACTACCGCGCCCTGGTTGATTTGCGGAAGGGATCACTTTATTTGGAGACTCTATAAAAGCAACCAGCAACTCTTATACCGAGGTAGTGGTTCTTGCTGAAAACCGGCCTCTCATTTCACCGAAGGCAAATTCATCCGGTGGTCTAACCACAGCTGTTTGAAACCCATCTACAAGAGTGCTAGACGGCTCACCAGTGCATGTTCTTACTCTTGCGGACCAGTTGTACACTTCAGGTATCTCAACTCACCTGTAATGAAAAGAAGAAGAACATGAGGATTAGTTGCACCAATAGGCGACTACAACCGGAGTAGAGATGAGCAAAACAAGCGCGCTGAATATAAGGTCGGAGGGAAACAATTCGTAAAAAAGACAGCATCGGGTCCGAATACCTTGCGATAGTTGCAGATGCCATTTTATTTCTTCAACATTAGGCGTAAGTACTTTGAAGTTTAACTTCTGCCGTTTTGTCTCAAACTGTATGCTGTCCATGACCACATTAACCACTTGCTACAAATGTATTTATAGTAGTTTAACTACTAGCAATCCCACCAAGTTTTCCATGCTGCTTGAAGCTCATCCGCGTCGACTTTCTCGAACACAACCGAGTTCTAACGCCGCTCAACAACTCCGATACCGTGCGTATTGAAAAGGTTCGCCTGTTATGCAAGATAGTGGCGCGAACGTCACTTAGTCAGTACGCATAGGTCCCAGATTCGCGAAAGGATGCGTGGGGAATGAGTACTTCCGCAGGGGTCCCCCCCGACCCGTTACGAAAACTGCACGCAAACGTACGCAACGTATGGACCGCCAGATGGCTACTTGACGAGAACCCATACGGTGTCGAGACTCTAAACATAAAATGGCAAACGCAACAGGATTTTGTAACAGTACGAAAATGTGAGCTGGGAAAAACAAAAATACAACCTCATCGACGATAACTGTGGCATTTCTACCAGCGTTATGGATGGCAGCAATGGCTAGAGCCGTAGAGCCCAAGCATCCTTCAAAATGATATCGCCTACGCCCCTAATACATCAAAAACTGCAGGCATATGCCTTTTAGTGGCACGTTGCAGTCATCATAAGTGCCACAGAATGGCGCACGGCTACAGTTTTCCATAACCCAGGACAGCAAACGGTATTACCCTCAACGGTGATTGGTTTACACTGTATTATGGGGTGAAATCATGTTTTTCGAGTGCAGGAGTGCCAAGGGAAACAGGTAGAAGCGCACGGGTAGCATCCGATCAAGATATTTACGTAAATAAAACCTCAGGTGCGGTAGCAATGTGGGGGAGGTAAACATTGTTACTGGCACCGTGTGTCGGAGATTTCCGGCGCACGTCAAAAGACCCCAGGTGGTCAAAATTATCCGCAGTCCTACCCTGTGGCGTCGCTCATGATCTTAGTTGTCTCGCGACGTAAACCCACAAATTATTATTCTTATTATTATTATCAGGTGCGTCCCGGAATACAGGACTGGACATGTTTTGAAACGAGCAGTTGACCGTCGTTCGGACCTTTTATCTTGCGACGTGCAACGGTATAATGGTTCTTTATGGAAAATGTCTATCGCCTGACGTGAACGCATCACGCCGTAGCCGGACGACGAGGGAGCACTGACACACACGGGATTTCACTCGGCCCGGAACGATCGATGCGGCAGCTGACAGTTCATCCATCAGCAACGTGTCGTGTGACAGAGGCTCGAATCAATTTAGAGTACCCCAATGCAGGCCTCCTGCAGAAGACGTCGCCATTTTGAGGGACTCCCACAGGGATCCCTTTTTGCGCTCTTTGTCAACACCTTCTTACTAAGCACTGGTGACATCACCGCCCTCCCAGGAAGATGCCGGCTGCACGTCGGGGTGGGTACACAGCGTTCTTAGAACATGCGCACTTTCCGTTTAATTGCGAGGTATTTCTCTAGGAGACGAATAATTAAAAGACAGGCAAGGACCGGCTACAATAGACCATCTCACGGTATATACTTCTACAGAACAAGACTGCTGTACCATACGGATACTGATGGCATGTTACGTTACTATTTTTTGCAATAAATATTTTAGTACATATATCTACAACATATACTGGTATATAAGTTGAACGCCACCATACCAGCACTGAACAGCTGTTTCGCCCTAGTTGGGGCTCATCAGCAGTGCGCAGGTAGGTGACGTTCGAAGGGTGGCTTCAGATGGTCACGTGGCACGTGATCTCATCTGTCAGGGTGACGAGACGTCACTCACTGAACGCCCAGTGCGAGCCAGTAAATAATAGAAAAACATCTACTGTATATATTTAGTTACTCTATATTTTTTGTACGCTCGGACTACGAATTGACTGCTGAAGCAGTAACGCCCACCAACAATCTGCTCTTCTACTCATATTTTAAACGTGTCTTTGTACGGTTCGATGTCTGATTAAACAATAGAGTTTAGGTAACACCACGAGCAAACTCCCTTATCGCTCATAAGCCTTCCCAGCCTATATATACTGCAAGTACTCGACGATGTGCTTGTTGGACTAATGAAACCCGTTCCGAAGCAGGGGGCATACCGCAGATACCATACATTATTATCACGCACCGGTGGAAGGTGCATCTCTAACAGGTCCTTCCTTTCATCGTCGTCAAAATGGAAAAGGCTCCGCTGTGTTCGAGACTGGCCCCACACAGTGTAGAAGCCTGCTCAGCCGCACCCCTGTTTTGATGCTAATTTCTAAGCTGCCTCAAGAATGCAGTGTTGAGACAGCTAATGCCAGAATACTTGTCCAATATTCAGCGCAAAGACGAAAGCTCTTTAAACGAAGGCCGGATGAGTGAAATATGATGGCCGTTTCTTTGTGCGCGTGTCAAGAAGGCTCGGCCAGCGGGACGTCCGGGGTTCCGTCATCCATTATCGTTTTAAGTGGCATCATCGATTGGTGGCCGCCTACGTGGAACAAGGAGTCCATACGTGATTCGACCCCATTAGTCAAGCGCTAAGCGGCCGTTTTAAGTAACAGCGTGCTGCATGTATGCATGCAAGGCCTGCCGCAAAATGGTCTACTCTCTTGCATGCGCTGCTTGATCTGCGTGGCCTGCATGAAGGGAGGTGCTCTGTAAAGTTCGACAGTCGATGATAGGGCGTCCTTCTAGTTCCTGCGTTTGGGGCAGGCGCGAAAAAGGGAGAACTAAAAAAAAAAAGGCAATGACTGTACAAGTGGAAATCCCTGATTCTCTGGTCAGGTAATCCTCTGCGCACGGTACACAAATATGGGCACACGATTCAACGCCGTTAAAAGAGAAATTCAGAGCGTAACACGCCAGCAGCCCAACGCAACACACTGTGTTGTGATGGCTTTTCGTCATATGAATTTTGTGATACATAATTTATGTAGTTTATCTAGCTGATAACATTACACACACGCTTAATTTAAGGTGGTAGATATAGGAGTACATCCATACCGTATTCGATAAAACAGGAAACAGTACGACATCGCAGGTCCACTTATCCGTGCAGAATGACCTCATGTATGTCAAGTTGTGTTTTCATGGTGCAGTAGGGAAACACTACGTTATGCCCCAGCAACTGTGGCCATGAGAAGCGTACAGACGCGGACATATGGAGACAGGGCCTCCTGGGCTTAGGTCTAGGTCTTTCAGAAAAGGTTGAAAGAAACCGAGGGAAAACTACACATAGCATAGGATTTCAACCCACTATCTCTCAGTCGATGAATAACGCCTTAGTCCACTCGGCCAGACCACTGGTCAAAAAAAAAAAAAAAAAAAGGGAAACGAGAGGGAGAGATGAGGCCTGAGAGAGGAAAACGAGGCTAGGTATTGGCAAGTCAACAACTGGTTCTTCACTACCACTATTATGTTAAACTGTTTCCTCCGTTTTTTCTCAGTGCTTTATCTTTTTTTTTTTTCTTCCTTCCTTCCTTTTTCCTTTTTTTTTTTTCTCCTTTTTTTAGCACAACGGCGTCTTCACTTCACCGCGAAAGCAACTGCGTGGCTTTCTGACATCAACAAACGTAAGCACCTACTCACAATGTATCAAGCCAGCGGAGTGTATATCAGCCCGATACACATAGTTCATGGTGGGGGTCCAAAACGCATGACGTAAAGTCGACGAAGGGGGAAGGGAGACGATTATTGATGAGCGACTGGTATTTGATTGTAGAGGGCGCTGGGGCTTCTGCTTTTGGTCAGCGCCGTCGAACAAGTACGGCCGACATGACAGATGCCCCTCAATCATAAGAGTGCTAGGTCACTCTGCGCTTTGTGGGAAACGCAGGTACGCTTACTGCAGCAGTTCGATTAGCCTCACCCTTTTCAGCCTGCTTGCACCATTCCCTTTGCAGTCATGCATGAAGTACGAGATGTACGTTTTCGAAAATTGTTTTCCCTGCAACTATGCCCTGAATGATTCAGTACGAATCACGCCAATGTGCAGGATGTTATGCACATTGAACTTTCAGTGCCATTTCTGCAGACTGTGGAAAAGCAAAAAAAAAAGGAAATAGTAATAACTGTAATAAGTAGTATATCGCGTTGTACATATTTTCTCAGATATTATTGGAAATTCTTCAACACTTTTTCAAACAGAACTGGGTGTCAGTTCCTTTTTGGCCTCGAGAAGGAAATACAACGTCGTGCCAACCATGCATCCGAACTGGATCGCCGCATAAAATACCAGAACAAGAAATAGTCTTTGCAACCGCGGAATACGAAAAAAACAAGGATGAGTGCCTATAACACGGCTTGGATCGCTGCACCGGGAACGGTGTATCAATTCTTCTGGCCATAGGAGTAACTCAATATCTCTCCCGTTTTTACCGGGAAGAGTTCATCGAAGCCCGGCTCCGTCACAAGTCGTTGGTTGTTTCATTAATAAAGGCGCCTCTAAAGACACTCCGAGAAAGGTTCGCCTGTTGCCGCACCCAGATACTATATATCTTGTTACGATGTTCACCGTAAGTGAACAGATTCCCTCTGTGCGGGATAGTCAATCGCAAGATGGAAGCGGGGAATAAAGGGAGACCGGTATGTTTGATGGTAGGATTTCATCTGTTCGCGGTCTCTTAGTTGAGCAGTGTCGGAAGTTTTCGGGAGCTGCGGTTTAAGGTTAAGCCCGGAGTGAACGGTGACTTGCGAGGAATTTACCTTCCGTGGGATGCAGAGTCCAAGCGATCTGGGAGTCACCAGAAGATGTGTGACAATCGAGATGCGCGCGGTGAGCTTTCCTGTTGTCGAAATTTTGTCGACTGATAAAAGTGCCTTGCACAGTATTGTCATACGAAGAGCAAAAGGCGCATTGTTCCCTGTAGGAATTACGATTATTCGTAAGTGAAAAAGCCTCGGGTGGGATAGCGGTCCATCTTCCGAGCATTGCTCTTCTACACATTCCGGAGACGGAATGATTGAATACGACACTGTTCCCATCTGCACTCCTGCAATCGCCTGTACTCTTTCCTTTGCAGCACTAACAACTTGCATGACAGCGTGCATTCCGCGTAACGGCCTTCATCCGAGGCCTATCAAGCGTTAGCGCACTACCTTGACGCTTAATTATCAATTCATAATTAACGATCGAAATGTCATATAGCTTTCCTCTCTCTCTTTCTCTAAATATTGCTTCTCCTCTCGCACCGCTCAGCATGGAGAAAGGCCGACACGGTTCACGCGCACAAGCGCGGCACCTTTTGATCGCGTTATGTGTGAGACGGTTCTCATCATTCATTCTCTGTACCTCCTCTCCACATTGCGCTTAGGCTGTAGCACACATCTTCCTGGGGACCTTGCGTTCATCACGATCATCAAGCTGTTCACTTTGAAAGATATGGTGATAAATAACCGTGACGTCACTTCCGACCGGTGGACGACATCCGGATCCATCAGCCATACCGGGTCCTGATTCGTTTGAGAAAAGGTCGTGGCCCCAGACGGAATGAGCCGTACGAGTGGGTATAGCAGACGAGCAGCAGAATCTCCGAGGAATGGCTAATACGGCTATCACAGAGCCTGCAGGTGCTCCGAAAGGAACCATCAACAGATGCTGAGGGGGCCTCAAAGGGGCTGAAAAACTACAGTTCAGCCATCGTTTTTCTTTCTTTATTGCCTGTTAGCGCCGCAATTAAATTTTGGCTATAACCGGCAGTGTACGGATGTGAATTGATGACGCTGAGAGGACGGTAAGTCGGAGTGGGAGAGAGCCGGGACTTAGACATGACAAAAATTGGTGTTGTGAGGATGGGACACACAAACAGGGACGAAATACACAAACAATCCTCGAAGTGTTTTAGAGGGCTGTAAGAAGGAAGTTTCTGAGAAGCGAACCAGCTGCAGTACTCCAACACATGTCTTCGCCGTTGCCGATCCAGGGCCCTACCAACTGAGCTCAACTGGCATGCCCCCTCAGTGAATTTCTGGCGCGAAAAGTGTGAAAAGTCTCGCCAAAAATATATAAATAATACATGAAGGTGGGGTTCAAATTGAATTTTGGCCTGTTTCCTCTGTAGGAATGCATTCTAGAAACTCTCCTTCCAGCATTTTTCGTTTATCCCATGGAAGAACTAATTGAAAAATACTGGAATAAACAACGCGAATCAGCAATGCCTTCTTTTACCTTTCTATTTGCAAAACTGCTATAGCTCGGGAAAACTGTCGACGCCAAGCGTCCAGCAACGCATATACTCAAATGCTGCCGCCATGCACACACTCTACACTACAGAACAAAGATTCCTGGCACTTTAATGAAGAGGCATGATATACCCTCGTTGTACCAGTATTCCATGCTCCTATCATATTTCTTTCTGTTGACTAGTTACACTTATCTAATATTATCTCAACTCACGAAGCTGGCAGCTTGAATTGCGCAATAACACACGGCTCAAAAACTACCTTCGGTGTGCATCATTAGTCACCGCCATCATCAGCGAACTACGGTCGGCGAACTCCTCCGCCGTCCACTCTCAGCATGCACACCGGCGCTGCATCTCGCGCTCCGACGTCGACCAGGGTGGCCGACGCCAATTTTCTCATTTCTAGTCTCTCAACCACCGGGATACACACACAACACGCACCGTCTCTTACGCGCTCACACTTTCTTTCGGGACGTCTCCTCGTCATACTTTAAAAGCATTCCGAAAATTGACCATTACTCGAAGAAAAACGAAAGGAGACACATGAGAACGAGGCTATCCTCTTTTGGCGTGACCGATGATTTACGGTTGAGAGAACATATCGCTCTCTCCTTCTCCTACCTTCTTTTTTTAAAAAAAGAGCTGCCCCCTCTTTTAATGGACTGCGCATACATAGCACCTGATTGATACTCCGGCGCGGCACAACACGCCACAGCTATGGGAGTAGTCCCCGACGAATTTTGCGAGCCCTCGTCATTAAGAGGGACTTCTTCTGACAAGACAAATGGCAGCATGGCCCACCCAAACATCAAAACGTCAGCCCCGGGCACGCCTCTTTCGCCCCGTACAGTCACGTGCGCAGTGACGTCAGGAATGGTATGGGTACCTAGCCCAGAGAGCCGGCCTCGTCAGAAAAGGGAGGGGGTTCACGCAGATAAAATTAATGGTGGCCAAAAATTAAATGGTCGTGATCGTGGTCTGAAGGAGACAAAGAGGCCCAAAACGGCGGAGATGAAACACCTATCCAACTTTGATTGTGTTCTTTTGGATGGGGCGCCCCCCGTTTTAACAAATGATGTCTGTGACAGATAGGTAAGCGGAAAGATGCAGATACTTTGCCTGGGCGGAGGACTTGCGCGCAAGGTATGCAACGTTTAGGTAGCAAACAAAAGTACACCGAGTCGTTTGCTATAGGATAATGATAGCCCTCCCAAAATGAGAACAAATTTCACAGCGAAATGGCTCTGTCATTAGGCCGTGCTCTTTCTTGCGGACATATGAAACTAAGCACGAAATGGGCTCCTTTCACTTTACACGTGGAGGGAGGGAACAGCCAGCGACCGGAGCTCTGACCACGTCAAGGTCACCCCCGGCCTGGCAGCAACTGCCACAAGCGGTCAGAACGCAGCTGCCAGGTGAAGTGTCCAGTTAGCGATCATTTGACCCCCTGCGCGTGCGCCCGTTGCCTGGCTGGAGTTGCTAAGATGATGGATCAGCCGCTTAACGTGACGCGCGAAAGAGAATGGATTGGTTAGTTTAAGCGCTGACGAGGTTAAATAGTCGGAAGTTTGGGCACTTTCGCGGTGGTCGAAATCCTACGAGAGAGTAGGACAGCTGAGCCACGAAGGGAAGTGGCTCGCCCGACTCTCGCCCGACTCACTGCGGAAATGACGAAATACCGACCGACAAAAGACTCTCACATCCAGCTATCTCATAACAGGAGGACGTCCATGTGGTCTTGTTTACATTACAGAGTTCTACACGTGACTGGGACGCATCAATACTGCGGTACCCTCTAACAATTGAACCTTCACTGTTATTTTCCCTTGGGTTTGAGTGGGTAAAGGTAGTGCACTTAGCGCCAACCGTCAAACAGAATGATATCTTCCAGTGCTTAGATTTGTTGAAAACACTATGGGAGGAGCATACTTGGACCATCTTTTCTTGTCCAAGCATGCTCCTCCTACAAGGTTTTGAACAAATCTAAGCGCCGGAAGATATCAATCTGTTTGACGGTTGGCGCTAAGTGCACTACTTTTTCCCACGCAAACCCAAGGGAAAATAACAGTGTACACTCGAAAAACAGAATTTCATCTCATAGCACGAGTAAACTAATCAGCAGTCAGAAACATATCGGTCACGCATATTGATTCGTCAAAAACTATGAGCGTACGTCTTTTTGTGTCACTTAGCATAACTGGATAAAAAGGCGAACACCCGCCGTTTTTCGCCAATCACATCTGTGAACGATATCATTTTGAACAATGATTCGTTGACGCCGTGTTATGTGGTGAAGTTCTGTTTTTAGAGTGTAACCACGCAACATGGCGGAAACTACTTACCGTCTACCAATCAGATCAACGAATGATATCGTTCTGAATAGTGACTGGCTGTCACCGTATAATTTGGTGAAGTTCACACCACATAGGACGGTGTCAACGAATCACCATTCAGAATGATATCGTTCACTGATGTGATTGGCGGAAAACGGTGGCTGTCCGCTTTTTTTTTTGTGTGTGTGTGTGTCACTTATTCGGTAACGATAAGTGGCACAAAAATGCGTTTGTGACATATCCTGTGCGTGACAGATATCATTCTGACTGCTGATTGGTTTACACTGTATTATGCGGTGAAGTTCTGTTTTTAGAGCGTAGCATCTTAATGACGTCTATACGGGAGGCCCCTGGCTCTCATGCAAGCTATTCAGCAGGGCACCAACTTTCGCAGCGGAAAGTTAATTCATCATTCTGCTTCACTTGGTTCAAACAAAGTGCCTGAAGCTCATTACAAGTTCCGTGCAAACCGTCTATGCAGTGGACGCTCGTATCCATTCAGTGGGAAATGACCCCGTGAAGTTTTATACCTGTGACCATTTGTAACACACTGAAGTCCGTAGCGTCGGGCCAACGATGGAAATGCGCCTGAATAAGACACCTGACGGACGCCGAAGGAAGCAGAAGCACGCTAAAAACAAAGCGACGAGCAGCAAAGCGTTGCTTGGCGTGTACAACAACAATGACTTGTTTGACGGAGAGCATGCAGAAGTGGGCCGTGTAAAAATTCAATGATGAAAGATACCAAAGGCCACATGTTCGTAGATTCATCCCTTAAACACGAGAAAGTACTTACCGGAACTACACGCGAGCGGTTTCCAACTACTTCCTCAGTATTACACTCTTAGGGAAAAAACACGTAAAAATAAAACACGTTCAGCGCCAATCTTGAACCGTATTTTCTTTTCTTTTTTTTTCTAAATTTGCAGTTTCTTCACGTTTAAAGGCGAACGCAGGTACAGTTCTCTCTGTGAAGTCAGCCCAGGTCGCATCAGTCTCAACCTGCGTTAGTCATGACACTGGCCCTCCTGGGCGGAGCCAATTGCGACAAGCGGTACCATAGTGCCATAGCAGATCGCCGGCCTGTAGGCTGTTGTAAACACGTGCACCTATCAAAATTCCCGGCAGCATGCACGCAGGGAACTTGTCAGATACAACTAACCATATCGAATGTCAGCTTTCGACGAAAGGGTTAGCTGACCGCACGCACACCCCAGCGTCCATCCCACCAGCATCGCAGAGAACCCACGAGCGCAAGTTTATGCTCTACAACCTTGTAAAACGGCCGAGTGGGCGG
Organism: Ornithodoros moubata; assembly: GCA_029532675.1. Classification (NCBI taxonomy): domain Eukaryota; kingdom Metazoa; phylum Arthropoda; class Arachnida; order Ixodida; family Argasidae; genus Ornithodoros; species Ornithodoros moubata. The sequence continues at coordinate 3,528 of JARGYV010123116.1, read as the reverse complement.
CTTTGAAATACGAGTGTTACTTTCCTCCTTCCATCCAGGCGGCGTATACAGGCAGGACTCATAGCGCATTTCTCGTTTCACTTCTCGAAAATGATTGCTCGTGTTCCCGAAGCCCCAGATTGCCGCATCCATCACGGGCCAGACTCATTGCTTGCGTGTGCGTATAACTTCACGGACGCGCTTTACATAGTACAAACACACACACATACGGGCCACTGCAATGGAGGGAACGGAATAATAACCCCACACTACTGATTAATGATCTTGTGTGCGAAAAAAAGAAAAGAACAAGTACGAACTGGACGAACGGGCGGAAAACGAGAAACCAGAAAGAGCATAGGGCTGTGCGGTGCTGAATAGTTGAGAAACAAACGACATGCGTCGGATTAAGGACGTGCCGTCACAGAGTGACGGGTTCAAAATGACTGGAGGAAACTCCACAACAGCAGAAGCGACCCAAGCCAGCGTTAGCGCAATTACGTACTTTGAAAACAGAACCGCGCAGCCCCCGGGAGAAGCAGCCAGCCCTGAAAATAGGATCTGGTGGACGTCGCCTTTTGTGATACTTACTTACTGCATAAGCGTCACAAAACGGTGTACATCTACCGTTTGAACTAATCAATTCAGTACATGACATCATTCTTAACTGTGTTCCCTTCTGCTGTGTGATGAGCTTCTGTGTTCGGAGTGTAGGATAAATACCAAGACAGCCAGTGCCTCAGGTCATCCTTTACGAAGTATACACGAACAGCCGACGGGTAAACAAAAGTGACATAATTTTTTAGTCAGGCTGTCACGGAGACGTCAGAACACGATTCACCACCTGATATCTCCGTGAAGAAAATCGAGCAGGTTTCCACCCCCATTCAAGTGACGTTACGTTCCCCAGATTGTCACCACGCACCATTCCGACCTCTCTACCGCTCCCCTACAAAAAAAAAAATAAATAAATAAATAAATAAATAAAAAATGCGGCAGAATGTTAAGCCGCGTTGACACGGCAGCTTTTCGAGAGTGTATGCAAGTGAAAAGTTTCGCGAATGGTGAAGGAGATCATTGGACGTGCCAGCCAAAGAGATATTCCAACGTCACCAACGAACGGTTATATGCAAGCACGACGAAGCGACTATATGATTTTTGCTATAAGCAGGCGGAGGACAGCCACACGGTGAAGGTATAAAATGAGGAACCCCACCCCCAAATTAGTGCGAGTCGCTTGGCTTGATGGATGCGAAACCCGGCTAGTTTCAAACAGAAGGCCCAAATGAGATTGTTGATACCCGAGCAACATTATTGATCACCGCTCCGTGGGGTGGCTACTCATGCGCCTCGCGCTTCTAACAGCCCAAGGGAGTATGTTAGGCGCACACGCAGGTTAAGAGGCGTACGACCTTAACAGGACACGAAAGCGATCCGTTTTACTGCGTAGCCACTGCGGTATGCCGTGGGAGCGGTCGCCCAGGCGGATGCGCGAGAACACTGTTATATACACGCTCTGCAACATTATATAGCCCGGCTGCAGAGCCCTCCTGCGGCTCGGCCTGGAAATAGAGTTTACCTTCGCTACAGTTCTCGCCAGCATGCAAGGTTTGAACCTGCGCTGGGGAAGGTGTTGTCAGATCAGTGATATGCGTTTTATGGGGATTTAGGAGAAGACGCCAAGCAATAAGTACCAATGATTGGTTTTCTGAAGAAGTTCAATATGGCCACATTACTTTATGCGTGCATCATGATTGCTATCCAGTAGCTAGAGTCGTTGACAAGTTATGACGCAGAGAATTTCAGAGGATTTATTTTTTATTTTCTTTTGCCACTCTCTTATTTACATTGGTTTTCTGTGTGGGTGTACATTTTTCGGGGGGGATGAACACAAATAAAGTGCTTGTCGCCAACAGGTCGGTTTGTGCTTGGTGTCTTCTCCGAGCGGCGGCTGAAACGCATTACAGGAAGCCCACCTAGGTGCCCTAGGGCGCCTTGGTTCCAACTGTGACCCGTATCGGACAATTAATACGCTATGTTCGCGATATGAGCCCACATAGAATTCATTTCGTTCTCTTCCTTCAGTACCTGAAATTGCCACTCAACTTACCCCGTAAACAATACTGGGCGCAGGAACAGCCAGAAAAACAAAAGCAAACAGGTACTAACAGTACTCATGAAGCTTCAAAACAGTGGCGCACAACGCAGAAACGTAGCATTCANCCCCCCCTCCTGACGCCGTGCTATCTGAGGATGCCCTGTCGAAGCGACGGAGGCAGGACTCAAGGAGAAGCAGAAGAGGAGGAAGACACACGTCGATCTATGGAGACCGTATACCTTCACGAACGCGACAAACTCGTCATTATGGGCAAGCCGATAAGGGCGAACAGAGCACTTAAAACTCCCCCCTTTTCCGCCCATGCGATAATTAAAAGGAGCAAGATAGGATTCCATCAGAGGATGAATGTCCCGTCAGGCCGACATTTTCTTATCTGCACTGACCGACCACCTCGTGATATTACAGCGCTGGATCCTCACGCGTTGTCGATTCCACACCAAATTAATGACTCCGTGTAAATTTATTTATTATAATTATAATGCCCGCGCGCGCGGTAACAGCTATTTATTTTGGACGCAGTCATTTATAATCGTGCGCCGCGTGAAGAGGTTACCCGAGGTTGAGCGACGCCCAGTGTCTCTCACAGGCCAATGCAGCAGCCGAGTTGAAGCTCACGTGGTACATTCTGGGGGCATGCTAGGGAAATGCGTTACCGTGGGCACTATTTATAATCGTAGATGGACAAAACGAGAGACTCTTCACGCAGTCTTCGGCGTTCATAAGACGCGCACACTCGGGGTGCCAAGGCATGATGAAGGACACCGCGTACTAGTGTGACGCGACTGAGACGGCAAACGTAAAACTTTGGGGACATCTGCACATATGTGACAAATGGTAGACGAAATCTCACTAAAGGAGAGCCAATGGGACTATGTTTCCATTTACGTTGATTGGGTGGTTACGGTTATAAAGAGCAATATCGAGTGTTATTCCCCCTTCGTTTAGTCAAGAGTGGCCGCTTCTGCACTATTGGTCAAATAGTTGATACTAGATAGATCAGAACCGAAACAGGAAACATCTGAAGAGACAGAAGGCATGAATCAGATTCCATGTCTTGGGTAATTTGATGTATGCACGAATTATAGCGCACCAACACCGCAAGATTTCATTTGTGCCGAATCGCGGACTCGATGCGTGCTGTACGAGGGACATCCGCATATTTTGATCCACATCATTATCCATGTGCTTCTACCCTCCAATTTTCATCCATAAATATCAGTCACACATTGGTATACGCCGCAATGCGAGCAGAAGAAAGCCATGGCCACTGGCGCAGCGCAGTGCGTCTGTGTGTGTCACTTCATCCGCCAGCAGTGACAAATTTGAGAAATCGAATTCTACATGAAGTCATAATAGATCACCGTCAATTTTTTTTTTTTTTTTTTTTTCGGGAACGCCTACGAAAGATACGCAGACGATTTCGCATCTCA
>JARGYV010123088.1:0-13708 GCA_029532675.1 Ornithodoros moubata | reverse complement strand
CCCCTGACGGCATAACGTAGTATCGCAGTAATGGTTTTCACATCATTTTAACTGATTTGTAATTCGTGAAATAATCTTGATGAACTTCTGTTTGTGATCAATAATTAAAGCCATTAGCTATTTATGTTGATGAATTGGTCTACTTACGCACATAACGTCCACCAGTTTGCAAAACAGTCCAACAGACCAGTTTGCAAAAGTCACAACTGCGCTACTGGGGTGATAAATTAAATGTTTGTGTTGCAAAGTCCAAGAGATAAACTGAATGTTAATATTCCTGCTTGCATGCAGTAAATTCTGCAAAGACTTTAATGTGATAAATAAGGCTCCAGCCCAAGTTACAGTGCAACATTAATTACAGCGGTGAGACTCAGCAGCAGATGCACACTGGATGTATTTCCATGCTATGGGAAATATTGTCACGGATGGATTACAGACGACAATTAAGCTGCGTAACTAGCGAACGCTTTATTAGCCTACTTGGCTATAGCGAGTGATGCGAGTGAGTCAGTCGCACTCAACAACAACCATCCAACTGCCCGACTTGGGCTACGCGTCTGCTTATAAAGAAACGGCGGAAGCTTCTGCAGCGTGTATTTGCGTACATGATGCAAAGGCACGTATTTATATTTAAAATTTTTATTTTTTCGTTGTTTATTTACATTACAATTCTTTCATTCGTTACATCACAATATTTTTAAATGCTGCCCGCCCCTGGCAACCATTTGATATGTTCCAAACTGTGTTATAAGAGCTCTACCTTAAAGCTTTATCTGTTTTTCCTCGTAACTGTCCTCTACGTGTGTTAAAAGAAGTAGTAGAAGAAAAAAATATATAGCTTCTAGGAACATATCGGCAGCAGTACTTGCCAAAAATCTGTTTTTGTGCATGCTGGTCATTTCTGTTTTTCAGCATACAGCAAATAAATACAGAAAAAAAAATTTTTTCAATTAAACTTTTGTCAATTTCTGTCTCTTGGAACTAGACGTGTGATATCACGGCATGTCTGAATAACATCTTGTACGCACTTATCCACTGCGGACACAAAGAAACCCTTTTTAAATTGCGGTAATAGCACATTGTGGGTCAGGTAGACAATTTATAGGTGCACCATGAACCATATGGCGCGTTGCCGTCCTTAGTACATATAGCGTAATTCAGTTTTTAGTCAAAGAGAGGGAAAAGAAGTTATCTCAATGAGAATATTTCATCCTTTTGGACGCGTTGCCGTCTTCAGAAAGCAATTTTGGAGCCGATCGAGCGAATGGGAGATGCATTCGGAAATAACGGTCTTCCTTTAGCCATTCTCTTTGGCTGCGCCTCGGAACGCGTGTCCCTCTTATTCTTTAATGGGATGAAGAGAAAAGGATGCCACGGCTCAACCGGCGGGGAGAAAAGACCCAGCTTGAGTGAGCATAAACTACACAGGCTTTCTCTACCACTTTTCCCAGCCTCTCAGCCGTCTCAGGACGCACAATTCATTTCGAAGCATCCTGCCGTAACAAGTGCGATTAACGTCGACTATGAACAAGACAAGAATATTTTTTGCGATTATGACTGAGGAAGTTTGCCGCATTGCAGCTGCGGCTAACAGGTGAGATGATGCGAGGATTTTAGACAATTGATTTTATATGTTCATAAGCCTCTTTGATAAGATGATAGGGGCACAGAAGCAATGATGTATTGTCGCGTACCTGTATATAAGAGGACTGTCGGAAAGAAGAAATAGATTGCTCTATTCCGTATAATTAGCATCAACACCACATTAAGTGTCGGAACCATAAATTTCTAGAATGCGGTTAAGCTTCGGACTCAGCTACACACCGCAGTCAAAGTGACAGTTCAGGACGGTAGAATTCGATTCGAGTCAGTTCAGGAGTGTATACTGCGCCGCTCATTTTGTCGTGTTATTGATATCAAGAATCATATGAGTCTTCCACTTTGCTTTGCTTTCGTTTTTAGGACTGGAAGAGGCAAAACACGTAAATACTACCGGCATTATTCCTTGCTTTCTGGAGATCATGAGCAAAATACATAAATGCAACTCATAATATGAACTTGGCGCAAAACATGCAAGGCATAGAGCCCGTGTCTGACAAGGGGATTGCACGACCAACACCACCTCTTTAATATCACACGTGTGAATGTGCAACGTAATGGTATGATGTGAGAGTGTACAGTACGTGTCAAAATTTTAAAAACCGATTCCTTTTTTATTGGCTTTTTTTTTTTAGCTCAAGAGTTCCACTTTTGGAATTCATGACCCATCACGGGCATTCTTACCGCGTCATGTCTAAGCTCTTGATGAGTTCGTAGCTTAACTAAAACTCATTACTGTAAAGTTTTGCAAAAGAAAAAGAGATTACAGGCTCCTAGCGTTTCCTTAATTTACAGAAAGACACATGCTTCGATTTATCATCTCGCTCTGGAATCACATCTAGTGAGTCAACAATCACATAAGTGAGATAAAAACTGAAACAAGAGCTCTGAAGAGTCAAAAAGTAGGGTGGTCCTCAACACGAGCGGCTTATCTTGGCAGTGATGTCCTTTGTCGTGGCTTTGAGATTGCGGATGCTCCAATCATTAGCATTTTTATTCACGTGGCCTCTTGTATTGCGTGGTGCTGCTGTTAATTGCCGAAAGGTTTGCCTACCGGCGAATGGTGGCACAATGCCAGGGGAAAAAACAGGTCCTAGGCCAACTTCACAGGAGAACTGTACCGACATGCCCTCGCTGTGATTTGCATAACGAGCTTGCGAGACATCACAGTTGATGCAGCAAGGGGTTCGAGTAGAATTTATGAAGCATAGATACGAACATGTTTGAAACTAACAAGTAAATTCGGGGGACCTAACTTATGATTCGTTACATTAATAGGGAAAGACAAAAAGCCCAACATGATAAAAAGCCGCGACTGTTCAGAACTGATTAAGTGATATGAGATGTGGGATTGATATAATGCAAGTCCCATATACGGGTGCCGCGCAAAGCCGCTTCTATCTTTCTTTCTTTTTTTTTTCCTGGTTTGGTTTTGGTTAAATTTCGGTATCATTTGGAGCCATGCCAACACAGCAAAACTAGCTGAGGTTGACAGCTAGAGGTGTCCATACGATGAGCTGTCGACTGATCTCAGACGCAGGAGCTGCATGGACAGCCAGTCTGCAGATGAGGCAGTTTTCATTAGCACAACAGCATCTATACCTCTCCCACCACCGGCCTGTGTTGTTGAATTGGAGGTCTCCCTCGCAAGCGGAAGATTAATTTTGGCAATTTGAATATTTGGAAATCCAGAAAGGTGGATAACAACTTCGTGGAACTTCCGCAGCTTCTCAGACATTGATGTTCGCAATGCTGTTTTCAACCTCCATTTCGGCCTACGACATACATGTACATATATGTGGTGGCACGATGTCTAGAGAAGTTAGTTTAGATTGTCGTGAAGTAATACAAATAGAAAAAAAAAAGAGTTAGGACACGGTATATTGAAGAAGATCTGTTGGAATTATTTAAAACTCAGAACATTCCTTCTGGGTTTCTGCACCACACGATACAACTGAGATTTCGAAACGGAAATTCGCGAACATGTGATACTCAGTTTCATAATTCTCATACGTAAAGTAACTAATGTGCATCTGAATAGAAGCTGCTCATGACTCTTAAGAGTTTTATGAAGGTAACATTTAGTTTGATTTATAGATAATATGTGAGTTATCAGTAGTAAAATAAGCTAAGTACACAAAGGTCCAAACGTTATCTTAGGCCGATGTATCCTAGGCTTTGCCTGGTGATGCATCTTCTAAGAGACCACCTGAATCACCGGCTGGTCATTCTAGGCGAGATTTCTTTTCTACGGCAATGGTCATGCCGACAGATTGGAATGAGACGTAGCGAAGTTGTCCTGCAGAACTTAATTCTCTAGGTTGTGTGTCTAGTGCGTGAGGTGCTTGACATATTTTTGGGCTTGTGACGCAATCCCGTAGATATGTCAACCCCCGTTTTTTTTTTTTTTCTCCCTTTTTTGTACACATACCCAGCACGATTGTATGGCCATTCATGTTATATTTTGTATATAACGTCATTGTAGATTGAGTTATATAGTGTATATAACATCATTGTATATCGAGTTGCATTGTGTATATAACGTCATTGTATATTGAGCCCGTAATCAAATATTCACTGTGTATCCATTACACTTAGTTGGCTATGTGCATGTGTGAAATAGATATTCGAGTCAACGTTAAAGAAAATGATAAAAAGGAAGCTGTTCCCTGGAACATATCCTCGGTGTTTGTCAAAAATAAACTCTGAAACCGCGCTGCTATCAGCCTTTGACAAGAACAGGAGAAGGAGAGGAATTCTGCTTGGTCTTGTGTGCGCTTTCATGTCACCAACGGAAGCTATATCACTAAGTTAGTATCTCGTGTGCTTTTGACCCTCTCAGGATGTAGTGACAAGCTTTCCTTCGTTTATCGCTTTCGTCGCTTCATCACGTAGGGTTTGTATATCCTTGTTTGAGCCTTTCTCCACGTCAACACATACAAACAGCCTTGGAGCCGTTCTGTGAAACCAAATAATGGATTCATGTCTTACCGATAAGAGCATGTGTCCCAGACCACGTGTCCCGACTCTTCATTGCTACTCCTCGGTATCTCACCGTGTGCTCCTTTAGTAAAAAACAATTCGGTGGGATTTGAAGGAATGTGTATAGACATTAATCATACAAATATTCGCGCATATCTACAGGGTATGAAACACTAACGGCACTGATTTTTACTTCTGCAGCCGACATGTCTGAAACTGCAACATGGTTGCGTCCCATTTCGCCTTTTCCCGTTTCGCCTAATCAAAATAAGAGCATCAAGTGCACGTCTTGTGCAGCTGCCGTTAGGCGAAACGGCACTGCTGCGGAATTACATTAGGTGAAACGGGACGCCTAACAAGTGGGCGTGACCGTAGCTTAAAAATGCGTTTGAAGATCTCTTGCCCGTTTTGAGCCTTTTCCCTTGTATGTGGGATACGTTTCTCGCCCGTAAGTATTTCCAAGCTCAATACAACGCACGCATATCTTTCTTACGCATGTCTGTGATCGCTTCTGTTGTGTGTTCCACCGCTGTGCTATTAGGAAGTCTTATTTGTAGGAAACATTTTTCTCGCTAAGGAGGAAACACGCGATGGCAAGAAGGAAATAAAGGACAGGCACGAGATTCAAGCGAGCAACGACAGTTGGGGTTAATGAATTGGAATTAATTAGATAATTAGCATAAGCGAGAAAAATCCTGGCTATCAGCTTAGGTGACAGTTAACAACATGCGGTTGCTTTCATGCAACCGCATTTTGTAAGGTTTGCATTTATTAAGGTATCATGATACCTTATTAAATATTTTATATACCCTTCGATCCCAGCTATTGGGTAACAGGGTACGAATTGCTCAGGCACGCCATCTTCCGCGAGGGATGTAAAGTGCAGTGTGCCGAGTGTCGAGCTTTCGGCGCACGTTAAAGAACCCCCAGGTGGGCAAAATTAATCCACAGAGCGACCACTGTGGCGTTGGAGCTGGCGTATCTGCATATATAGTGCTGTCTAGAAAATTTAAAACAATCCAATGGCCAACCTCCCTTGTGGATAGCGGCTCATTAACAAGGATAAGAAGAAGAAGTAGCAAAAGACGGACGACGTTTCCGGAAGCATACATGCCATCTACACCAGGCATCACCACCACGCCAAGTGGTCTGTCTCATGCGCTCCTCACGTTCATCCTGGGAGGCCGTGGGTTCGAATCCCATTGCCGACTAGGCTGTGTGGGGGTTTCCCCCGTACGATTAAATGGGTATGTCGGCACAGTCCCTTTAAAGTCGACCCAGAACGCATCTCACCCCAACCCAAGCAAAATGCCGCCCGACCATTCAGGCAGGCCGCTCGGTATGTAACGATGCACCACCACAACCACCTGTTCAAATTGTAATTCATTTTTCCGCATAGGGAGATAATGAGGAGGAACCGTCGTGTCACAGAAATGAAAAAAAAAAAAAAAAAGTTGGGCGCATTCAAAAGAGGGGAAAAACTTTATCCCACACCACCCGGGCTCGATCGCGACGACCTTGGTGAAAATTAGCGTTCGCCACCACTGGACTTTGGGGGAACAGGCGTAATTTCACCGGCAGTCTCGGATCGGTCTCACAGAGGTTGATGCAACACCAGTGTGACACAAGAGAAGAAAGCGGATGGGTTGCTCTATGTCAACGACACACACCTCGCGGCACCACACATTGAGACACAAAGGCTGAGTGCTTTTTAGAACAGTAATAAATTTTACAGTCGATTCCAACACAGAATCACTAGAGTCGCTACAAACAATCTAACAATTACAACAATTAAAACTTTTAACAGATAAGGTGAATCAGAACATGGGGTAGTGTAAAATAACGAAAAGTATTAGCTGATGATAGGTGGAAGGCGGTGGCAGTTGGCAGGCGGTGATCTTGCAGTTGCGCTTGCAATGACAGGGTCCGGATAGGTGGACTCACAATCACTTCACGCAAAACGTAATTCGTAAAATTCGTGAAAATAACAGAAGAAATACCTGTTTCTGTCACACGTAGATCCCTCGTCGTCGCCGCGGCAAGAGAAATCCTCTTCCTAGAGCGTACAAGAAAAAGGGATCACACGCTGCAAGTTTGATTTACCAAGGGACTTGGTGTAAAACGAAAATGCCTTCGCGTTCCTATAGAGTTACGGAAACGCGCACGATCACCGTCGAAGCCAGGGAAATTACCCATAGAAGTGCATGCTCTGCTGGAGGGAGATAATGCGGGACTGTAAATGTGCCTCATGACACACCATCAACACCGCTGGCGACGACTCAGTAAGATGTATTCAGTCTTCGCGGCGGTGAAGCCTGAGGTTTCTTCTCTCGTTTAGACCCTGAGACGTCTACGACTTCCTCATGATCACTCTCATTGTCCTGGCTTTAAGTAAATTCGAGAATTTCTAACGCTCGCCTTCGAACAAATCCCAAAAGAGATGGTCTACAGCAGGTGTGCTGATTGCACCCGCCATTTTTAGCGATGGCGCCAACGCGCTACGATCCTTGTCGGTACTCTTTCTGCTGTGCCTTCGGGCTCTGTTCTGCACGGATACCGATTTTCCCTATACATAATCGACATCGGCAGAATTTTACGCCATCTTGATGTTCCTGGTGACGTTACCTCCCGTGGCTCTTTACCCATGGGTCCTCTCTAGGCATTCCGCCTCCTGTCGTGGTAAACATCCTCGTTCAGATTCAGAGCCTTAGACCAGACGCGAGTGTCACTCCGCATTCTTTCTGTGGGTCATTGTTGTCTACGAGGAAATGTATACGAACAGACGGACAGAATGACACATCTGTGCTCATCATCTTCATGAAATAAGATATACGCACGTTCTTGGCTGCATATGCTAAACCATTGGCATATAGTGCAGTGGCGCCGAGACGTCACAAGTGGGTCCCTCATGCCATCTATTTGACCCGACTCGGTCCATTCTCGGTGCCTACCGGCTTGCCTCGGTGGCTGACTGCAATGTTTATTGCAACAGGCCCCATTTTCAACGGACACTAGGATTCTACCATTCTGGATTATGCTCCAGCCGCAGCGTGACCACTAACATCACGCACGTCCTCATCGGCTGTGTGCTATATCCTTCGCCACGACGGCTGTTTGCTCACCAGCTGGCAGACATCACGAAAAAGCCTCTTAGCCACAATTCTTGGCCCTGGTGAAAACCACGTGCAACACGGTCAAATCCTGTGTTTTTTTTTTTCTTTTTAAATGAATGTCCTTATACACGTACAGAGCTTATGCACTACCTGTAGATCTTACCTAGTCTCCATCAGTCCCTGTTGTTGTCTATGTCCTATTGTGAACACCTGTCAAGCGGGATTGAGTTGACTTCGCCCATGTCATTTAGGTTCTTCTTTCCCCCTTTCACGTGTACATGTGTGTGTATGTGAATGCTGCAAATCCCTCTCATCACATACTCCCCTATAGGGAGGTAGGATACCACATATAGTGTGGTAAAACAATTCATGCTGTCATCCTTACTTATTTGTTGTTGTTAGTCGTAAAAGGTGCACCAGTAAATGCGCAGGGGAAAGATTTGAGACAGCGGATATATCGCGCGTGCTATACACAAAAATAAGAATAACGCAATGTCTTTTCTAGACAAATGGATAGATTACGGTAAAAATCTGTGAGTGTAATTTCTTGCTCCCAAGTTGGAACATCCCAGACCGTATGCATTATATTCGTATGTGCTGCTTTGCTGAACTTCCTTCTCCACGTCGCTATTGCGTCGCTTAGTCAGCAAACGCTTATAAATTTCTTGATGTGGATGATGCTCCAGTCTAGCAGACGCACATGCCTCTTCTGCATGGCGTATCGACTAAATATGTTTGTTTTCTCCGCCTGTACGAGTTATTGAGAGAGGCACAGAAGGAAACATTCTTCTCCAGTGAGCTGTCTCAATGTCATCTAATTATGCATATAATATCAGTGTTCTATTACTTAGTACCGGATAACTTTCTTAAAATCTGTTGTTCGCGTCTTCCTTCTTTCAGTTCTACATAATATTTAGAACTTATTACGTTTATTGTATTAATGAACTGAAACTAGTAACAGTCGCCGCATGTAAAAATAAATAAAAAGTGAAATGTGAGCTGTTTTGTAGTTACGCGGCAGAATCTCAAATTCCACCGTTCATATTGAACCCCTCGGTAGCCAGCCTCATACTGAGCCAGCATACTCTAACAATGTCTGCCAACAGCAAAAACAACAGATATTGAATGAAGAGCATAGACGGTGTTTTTAACTGAGGGTTTCAAGCGTCGAGGGTTGAAAGCTAGATATATACTTTTCTCCGCAGTAATGATGAAAATAGACAGCTGTAGACACAATAATGCACAATGTGTGCATCAAAACCAACATAATAATACATGCTGATGATGATGTGAGTGATAAAATATGTAGATGTTGTGCAGGGCTATGCACACATGCCACATGCTCCCTTGCATATCTTATCGTAAAGAGATAGCGAAAAACGTTTACAGTGGTGGTGGTGGTGGTGGTTGTGTCGTTGACTGCTAGCCGTCGCTGGCCTCGCCGGTGACGGGTAACATCGCGACGTTTACAGTTACATAATGCGCCCTAGTGATAACTCGTAAAGATACACATTTAAATGAAACTCCGGGACTTTTGGCCCTGAAAATAAAGCGCTGAGCAAGGATAAAGAGATGCTGAAGATTAAATGTTTTGCAACCCAAATATTATTATTATTAACATTCATGTGTGACCCTTTTTTTCTTTGTCTGTGCATGTAGTGAAGAGACAAGTTTAGGTGAACGATGGGTCGCCTGTCTGACTTCGCCGGAACTCACATCTCCCCACTTTTCTTTCTTTTTTTTTTTTTTTTTTTTCTTGCCCAGCTGTACTGGAACAGAAAATTCCAATGCAGCCCTGATTCCCAGCGTTTGTTCGGCAGCGGTTGTTTTTCCTTCACCGACTTCCCTTGAGATTTTAGTCACTGTATTATCAGTTGCCTTTCCCCGGTTGCTCCGCATACTGAAATTTTTCCTGGGCTATCGGCGACGCCTTTGCTCTTTGACATACTTCTTTAGGTCATGAGATCTTTACTTACAGCGGACTTTCGCAAGCTGAGACTTGCATTTTCTGTTCGTCCATATTTGTGGTCCACTTCCGCTGCATTTGGTTGTCTTTGTGGTAAAAATAGGCATCGAAGCGAAAACTAATATGAAGCAATAACCGCGCCGGAACCGATAACGAACCCGAAATTCTGTGGACACGTATGAACCTAAAGTGAAACTGAACCAGAAAAATAAACTAAATAACGGTGAGCGACTTTCGTTGAAAGGGTTCGATCAGGTACGTGAGTAGGGATACTGCAGTTACGTTTAACTGCGCCGCGCTCCAATCAGTCATCAGTTTGATCATATGCCACTCGGATGCAGACCGGTGATTCTCCTACTTTGCGCACGTTGCCAGAAATATTATTTCTTTCCATTTCGTTCTTTTTTAGGCCCGGGATTGCAGGAAGCATGTTCAATTTCGAATTTCGTCATTTTTTACCAATTGGACAAGCCTTCACTTGGCTGTATGGCTGGGCGCCTTTTGTTGCGGCTCTTCCGGGAAAGTTCTCATTAAAAAGTTGATTCATGTAATTCAGTTAATTTTTCGACCTAGAGTTGCTCACAGTAGGTGCTATACCATCCGCCATATGCCACTGCATAAAGAGCTTTTGATTAAATGTTGTTTCCAATAATAAAAAAAACAAAAAAAAACACGCATACAGACATTTTTTTGTTGTTTTCCACACAGTCCTATTTCGGTTGCGTGAAGAATGTTTCTTTGTTTGTGTGAGATATGAATGGGAAAGAAGCGCTTCGTGCCGCCCCAACATATCGTACGATTGGCCATGTGCCATACGCAGGCGCCCATAAAAATAACAAGCACCCCGTATCTCAGCGCCCCCTTTGTTGTCCTAAAGAAGGGGACTTGTGAGAGTGACCTTTAGAGGGAATACTAACCTTGGGCATCCCACATCACACAGATAACGTCAATGTACGTGGCCCAGGCTGAGCTTTCTTTCTTTTTTCCTTCCTCTTGTTTGTTCGCTAATTAAGAAACACTCTTGCAATAAAAAAAGAGGAAAGAGAAAGAAAGGCCAAATTGAAGTGCCATTAATATTTCGGTTTGCTTTCGCCAGCCGCCTGTACAATTCTTACTATGTACCTTTTCCATTTTCAGCTTTTTATGATTCATAAAGTCAATCTAATACTGACTTGATTGACTAGTAAACTAAAAGTAGTTTGTGTGTGATTGAATTGTGAGTGAATAGAGGATTTATAAGAGGCAACCGAAACGAATCAATCAGAAGTGCACGAATGTTAGTAGTAGAAAAGCCTTCAAGTGGTGGTGGGGGTGCCCGGTGTCAATGGCACTTAGCCAATGAGGCCGTTGGCCAGGATCGTGCTCAGGTACTCAGTGATGGCAGTCAGTTGTCAGTCAAATCAGTCAGCAGATGAGTCGGTGGGAGGCCACAATATAGCAGTGCATCGCTAATAAGATGGTGAGGGTGAAGTAGCCAAGAGAGTCATGCGTCCCGGCAAGCTTGATCAAGATGGCGATTGCGATGGGAGGTGTAGAGGACACAGTCCAAAAAGAAATGTTCCACGGTTGCGGGGGCGCCACAGTGAGAGCACATTGGTGACAGGACGAATCCGATGTTGTAGAGTGATGAGTTTAGGCGCGGAACACGGAAGCGAAGAAGGGTAAATGTAATCTCACAGTGACACGTAATAAGCATGACGCGACGTCATGGGTAACGCAGGTAGGAGCAAGTATTATGAAACCTAAGCAGCTTTTGAGCTTTTTCTTCAGATATCACCGAGGTGAAAGAAGGACTGTTCGTTTCGGTGACTTTCCTGCTGACTGGACTGAAGGGATGAACTGACTAGTCAACGATATCCTGGCCAATCGCCTCGTCGCTATGTGCTACCTTCACCCGGCACCACCACCACCGTAACGCGTACTCCTAAAATGAGTGGAATCGGTAAAAAGTGCAATGCAAAACGCACTTCTCTGGGAGTTGGAATGACGTTTGGCGACACCGTAAGAAATGAAGTCTGTGTCCTCGTGGGGGTCATCGAAAACAAAATAAAAATGTAAACAATAATAATAAGAAATTATAACGAAAAAGACAGCTTGTCATCTCACTGTTCAAGTTATTGAATTGCTAAGACGGACGAATAGAAGGATTCTATACGGATGCCGAACATTGTACAATGAGTCGTTCTCTGGGATACGTTTTTTAATTTATAACGCATGCAGAAATTGCGTTATCGAATTAAAATTATCTCTTTGAAATGGCATTTTATACAGCATGACTGCTACATCAGTGGACTATAGTTCCGGAACGCACAAGACATTTGCAACACGTGAGAGTAAGGCGAAATTTTGCCAGGAGGAGGAAGTTTCTCCCACCCGTCATAAGCCTGCGAGCATGTTTTGCACAATCGAGATGCCTCTTGAAGTCTGTTGCACAGCCCGTAGGGGGCGCCACGAGGAGAACGGCGCGTCGGCGTCGGCTGCAAAGGAAAGAGCCGTCTGGCTGGCGAGAAGGAAAGTAGTCTCGAACCGGGCTGGTTCTGCCGTCGGCTTCTCAGTTGGCCCCTCTGACCTGAAAACGAGGGTACACGCCTCGTGCGAGTGAGCGCTGGCTTGCGGACGAATGAAAACATAGTGGAGTTCGCTGGCGTTTGAAAGTGCGCTGGAGGAGTTGTGCTTTCGTTTCACCCCGCAACGTTTGGGACCTACTTCTTCACATCGGCATGTTCAGCTGAGGTTTTGGCACTAGCTATTCTTCAAACAAGTGTCGCTACGATGCAGTTATAGCAGTGGTATGAGTGATGAAGTGCCGGCGATGGTGCCGTCAGTGACTTGCGTTCGGTGAGATGTTGCGGATGCCGTGATAGACGAAACGTTGTGAAGTCGTCTTGTGTGTTCACGGCGTGTTGGCGCAGCACCTGTTCAACCATGGACATCTTGCCAAGTGGAAATATCTTTCACGAACTTCAAGCAATTCACGACACTGGTTTTTTCCCGGCCCAACCGTCGCTGGAGGACTCCTGGCAACAGGTAGATTTGAAAATTGGCGCTTTCCCAGACGTGCGTGACTGTTATGTCTAAAGAGGAGGCAGGAGCCAGTTCCACCGAAAAAAAGTACCTTGCGCGTCTGACAGATTGCTTTCGGTTGTGCTGTTCCTGCATGTCTCTGTATCTGCATGCGCTCACTAATTCGGTGCATCATTTACCTGATGGGTACCGAATCAGTTGACATAATGCGCGCGCAGGAAGCGTTTCGCCGTCATGTAGTATGGTGCATGAAACTGTAATTACTTAGCAATAGCATCTCTTTTGCGGAAGCATTTACATTTCGTATCATACTGGGGTGCATACTGTGCATTCTATGAACAGTTATTCAGATACACTGAGGGTAACGATGAACAAGGGGTGTAATTTGCAGTCATGTATTATGCATATGGTGTTTTAAATATTGCGTACGCGATTGGTTGCGTCCGTTGATCATTAAATAGTGTGTTGATCAGTACACAGGTACACTTTTGAAGACCAAGCCTTTGGTAACTGAATGGTCATGCCGATTGATGAGCGGTTCGAGCTGGCAGACTTCAATGGAATGTGCGTGCAGACGTCAGTCACATGAGTGGGCTTCACAGGAGTTTTTGCAGCTTAGCCTGTTAGCGTTGCGGGGTTCCGACGATGTAGATGGATGGATAAAAAAAAAAAGTGTCTGGGCCACATCGATCATTATAGTTTTGGGGATTGTTGCATAACAAATTATGCAGCGAAAGAATGTCTCGTGTAATTCGAGGTGTCAGTTTGATAGTGAAGGCGTTGTTTGAATTGGATAATTTCGAAGACCCACGAAAATTTTAGTTCAAATCTTGCGCAAATTAATGACATAATAGCTAAAACTCCGAAGGAGTATATCTTCTCACATGTGTTTCGAGTATGACAACGAATGGTGAAGGAACTTGGGACGTGCTGTGGTTCACGACGTCATTAGTGCGATGTAGTCAGTGCGTACTTGTGCAAGCCCATATCGCCCATAATTGTAGCTTGAGTGTGTACCGTGTGT
>JARGYV010123031.1:0-24740 GCA_029532675.1 Ornithodoros moubata | reverse complement strand
TGTACCTTCTTTCACTGCTCAATGGAAAACCATAAGCCTCTTAAGCTTAGGGCTGATACGAGGAGTGAACGGCAGCAAAATATTTAGTTACGTTTCGTTATGTACAGTGTGTCTGAGGATGAGGACATTCTGTTATTGTCATGCAGTTACCATATTGCATCTGAGTAACTGTGAATAAAATCACTGAGAGCTCATGTTACATGTAAGAAACTGCATCAGGAAGTACCAGTGGTACTCTAGAAAAAAATATTAAAAAAAATGCTGAAGACATAGAAATCAGGATCGTTCGTGCAGAAATAGTATGGTATGTATGGCCAAGTGTGCTGTGAGTGAGACATTTATCGGTGCTAGCATGCTATGAGATTTTCCAGAGCAAAGAAACACAAGGAAAGTGTTTGTGCACCTATCCACCAGGCCTTAAATTTTGGGCTGTTGTGATATATTGAGGTTTGTGTGATTGTCGGCATTTGTAGCCTACGAAGGCTAAACATTGTTGTTTATCCAGATCACTGTTTATCAGTACAAGATTTTTTTTTTTTTTTTTGCACAGCAGTTCACATTTTTCAAATGCCTGCGATAAGCATTTGATTACCAGTCTAGAGCTGCCCACGTAGGTTTATGCGATGCCTCTTTCAACAGCTTTTAAAGTTCACTCGATGTGGTATCAGAGCTCATATTGATAGTATCTAAGAGAGAGTTAACTTAATGTCCTCTAACATAGAAAAAGGCTGAGAGCTCCAAGCTGACCCTTGAAGGGCATGTAAGAGCTTTGGGAAAGCATTTTCTTGCTATCCACCAAGAGTTGGCTGATGTATTCAAGGAGTCAGATCAAGTTTCTTTGTGACCATCCATTTGTCACAAATCTCACCCCTTATGTGCATGCTCATTTCAAGGTTCTATAATTCCTGTTTCAAGAATCAATGTGTTTACTCTGTTCATTCCAACACTCCATGTGTTCTAGTATTTCGTTCACAATATTTTTAGTGCTCGTTTTGTGGCAACCACATCAACATGTCGACTTCAGTTATCAAGAAATGTAGAGTAGACCTTGACCCTTTGAGGTCAAATGGTGCTATTAAACAAATGTACATGGCATTTCCAGTGCACTATTGTTCGAGGGAAAAAAATGGGGAAACGAAGCAATTATTTGGCGATTGATTCTGAAAAATTACAAAGGTGAGGGGATGGGAGGAGATATACTTTCCCACACCATCTTCATTCTTGTGAGCTTATCTTGTCATGAACCCACTCTAGAAGCCATGCAAAAGTAAATTGTTCTTCCAAGGCACAGAAAGCCACTGAGCTTCGTGGATGAGAATTGACATCAGTCCTAACAAAATGGCTTGAATTTTTGTGAATTTGTTTAGTTTCCGCTACAGCCCTCAATTTCTAAGAGAATCCTCACAACACTGGGTCGGGTATGGCGAATTTCCTCTGTTCGTCGTCGTTCTTGAACTGGGTTAAAATCAAGTGAGCCATGATCCGCCATTTTCCCATCTGCCTCTCTGCGTATTCCCAGCGTCAAATGCCAAGGGCCGCCGTCTTGTACCCTAGTGTGCTACCGATCCAAACAATTCAGTTTGCAGCTCATCCCCGTCCTCTTGATCCGGTGTGAAGGGCATAAGCAATGAACATGGGAGCCTCGGAGTACTTTAACATTGCAGCAGCGAATGTGTCACTTCGCTTAATTTTGTCTCCCTAGATTCCATACGACACATCAATTCTGACCATTTACGACGTCGATTGTTTACACTGGATCTGATCCAGTGTAAACAATCGACGGTAAAACTGGTAGCAAAATGTGCAGAAGTAGGTGTGTCTGAAGTCATAATGTGCACGGATAGTATAATTTTGTCATTCTTCTATTGATATTAAACGTGCCGGCACTCACGACAGCAGGTCAGTATCTGAAGCCATTATTCTTGCATAATCCCAGATGTTCAGCTTTCCTATCACTAGGTAGAAAGAGTATGTTGAGACTTTTTTTTTTCTTTCTTTCTTTCTTTCTTGATTCGCTTGAAGAATGCTAGCCTTTTGTTTCGTAGTCACGTGCAGCACTTTTAGAACATATTATTTGGAGCCAGCTGTCGTTAAAAATGGTTGACCGGGCTCACCCGATCTAATCCACGCCCAGCTATATTTATAGGCTTGCTGTGTTTCAAGCCCTCAGTGCCCACGACTCGTATCCTTCCACGTTCACTTCAGTATTACTAACATAAGAGAAATATGAAGATTGTGTGCAAAAGGTTCTTCTGCCTTGACGAAGCAGGTTTTTTTCATCTCCCGCGCATCAACGGACTGTTCTTACCCTGTCGCCGTGGCGAAGCCTCCACTCGGCTTGGCTTTTCTAATGGCCTCTGCGATGAAGGTAAAGCTTTTTCTTTTTTTTTACATATGATAAGAAGTGTGTGTAGAGCCCATTTTCTATACCTGTTGACTTTTTGGTGACAGCTGTTGTACTGCATGTAGATTTAGGAACAAACAACAACCGCAAAACACGCGACTATAGTAACAGCTGAGCTCTTGCGTACGCAAAGCCATTCAAGGCATTTCTATATTCCTTAGCAGACTAGAGAAGAAATGGGGAGAGACTTACCGGAATGTTTGACGGATTGGGAGATGTGACACATGGCCGCAGAATCTTCTCGTACTAGCCCTCTGCGTAGCGGGTCGATGTCCACAGGCATTGTATTGCGAACGGGGTTAAAACACATGTGAGGAGGAAATCTCTGACCAACTGAGTCGGGGGTTTGAAAGAGATTAATTCATCGGTGCGGTCACTGCATTGATTGATACATCTATAGAGCAAGGCAAGGCGTTGCCACCCGTATCTGTTCTATACGTGCAAGCAATTGAGGGAACCGAAACACGAAAAGAATTGTGCCACAGCATTCCAGAGGCGAAATTCAACGGGAAAACTTAACTTCCCGCTCGTATCTCGCTAAGGAAGCTGACTCAAAGATGTCTACCTTAAGAAAAATGCTGGTACGTGCCTTCGGGATTTTCGCGACAGGAACAGCAACCAGACACACTTTAGAGTGTTGCTGTTGGCTGCCTTGCTTTGACTGCAACCACTGCTGAAGACATGCCCCACGCACCAGGAGCACCGCTAGCCAATTTTCCAGTGGGGTGCAAAGGTACGTTGGGTCGGTGCTACAATGTGGGTTATAGGCTGGCGTCGATCGCTCCGCAATCCGCCTTGTGAGTAGCCAGGGGGGGGCAAGTGCGGCCCCTTGCCCCCCCCTCAACGGCACCCATGCCACGCACATATTTCATGCTGCCTCAGTACATAGAAAAGGGGATCATTTCATAATCATTTATTTGCGCTTAGAGATGTATGTGTACTTTAGGAAGGTAATAAGGGCTGTGCACTTGCTGGGACTAAGTATTCGATCTTTGCCACCTTCAGCGCGGCACTTTCTTCTTCTGCCCATTGTCTTTTTATTGCATCGATCATGGCCATTGCGCCTTTCAGCCACTTCGTCCTAGAACGTATCCGATACATCAGAATGACTAAGCGCTGTTGGGAGGTGGTGCATTTGAATCCCATACCGCCGGCTGCTTTTTTCTTCCGGAATGCACTCCTTGTGCCGCGCTGTCTGCATTGTCTGAGCATTCACTTACGTGTTGAGGCCACGTGAAGTCACCATGGACATTGGGTGCGAGTATCGAATTACGTTTGTGAAGCAGAGAAGTAGCTAGACAAAGCCTATCTCGAATCAAGGTTTCTCAAAAGATGTTACAATTTCCCACGGAGAGAGCCCCAAACCCACAGCTCCGGGTCCATTGGCTTTTAGCTGAGATAAAGGAATGTTTTGTCCCTCTTTGGAAACACTATGGACTGTGAGATAGCAACAAGTGAGGAAACTAATGCCATCTGATACAACATAGAGGGGCACATGGGTGGTTTAATAAATGCCTGCTTTGGTGATGGAACAGTCGAAACACCTGGAGTATGTATTGATAAGGTGACGGATGCCGTTGTGAAATTTAGTTCAGTCGCAGATTGAGGGGTTTACGTTGCCTTTCACTTTCAGATGAAGTGCAGTGAATCGTGTGTCCTCAGATGCACTTGTACAGGAACAACCAACTGCTTCAATGTACGTTGATGATGATTTGACCGTATCGTTTCCTCCACTTGTTCTGCGCCAGGTAATGGTAACTGTAAGGATACATGCACATCTATTATGCACTAAGTGAATAGCCGAGCAAAACGCGTTAAAAGACACGTGTATAACAAGTGCTTCAAGCGTGAGCGAAAAGAAGTAGGATGTTTTCGGAGGGATTGTTGCGGAAAAAGAGAAAGACGTTGGACCAAAGCTGACATGTGACACTGACATGATTCTGACAGCAATCCACCAGAGCAGAAGAGCGCAGGTAAAAACTGTGAGCGAAGCAAACTTGAGAAACTCGCCGAGATATGGATGCTGGACGAAACGAAGAGAGGCGTCCAGGCAAGCGCATGTGACAACAACCATAGCAGTCATGGCTGCTAAATCCAGCACCAAGCATTTCACTTGGTCTCTGCTCCCCTCGTCTGTGAACCATTCCATCAGCGTCTATCAAGATGAACCAAGAATTTTGCTTCCACAAAAGTAATACATCTCTGCGCAAGCGTTGCTATTCTGTTTGTTTTAGTGGTCTACTGTCTCGGGGCGCATCGTGACCTTCAGCGGGCTAACCTGGATCAGTGTGTATGCTACGTTAGCTTTGACGTGGAGATGCGAAAATTGCCCAAGCTTTCTTACCTTTGGGATACGAGTAGTGGGTATCACTTCGTTGCACAGCTCACACTTGTCATTGCCTTTCGCGGCGAGCCAGCGTTCAAGACACTCCCGGTGGACGTAGTGTAATGTACCTAAACAAAAATGCAGCACATTACACAGTTGCCATAAAAGAACCACTGTACGTCGTGTCTCCACGAGCTATAAATGTATGCGACACAACGAACATGGGTTGCGGGTATAGAACGTGTTGCACATTCCTCTAAAGCTGAGCCACCGTGAATTGCAGACGTATAGTAACCGACCGGTGCTGAAACTTTCTCCGTTGCGCGGATATTCTGACACCTCTCACCAGTGCACTGACATGGTGTGATGAAGGCGCCGGAGCTGCTGTCGCCGTGACATATTCGGCAAATAGGCGCTGTGACCTCTTCATTCATTGCTGATGTTACAGTGACGAATGAGGAGGATTGCCGCTGTCCTTGCTTCGCGCCACTCCGTGTCCTGCTTCTGGCTGGAGCATGCAGCCGCTGCACTCCTGTTTACATGCCGCGTTCACGAGGTCTGCTTCTACATCGTCTGCCTCGATTCAAGCAATGTCACCACAACAGAACCCTGAAGAAAGTGCCGTGGGTAGACTGGCCAGGTCCGTCCCATTTCTTCTTCTGTTTTCTCCAAGCGCAGAAGTGTTGAGAGCGTATCCCTCGTGTACGGGGAATTTGACGAGAACTTCCTACCCGTCTCCTGTTTATAGCACATACTGTAAACAACAAGGGACAATTCCTCGCTTCACTGACACCTGTATACATCACTCTGTCAGATAAATGTTCCGTACCGATACTGTTGTCATTCGGGACGTCACACACTGGCAGATAGCATCGCACCATTGTAATCCAACGTGTTTAGATTTACATTTGACGCATTGGGAATATTAGAAGAAGAATTGGCCCTGGTCAATCTCCCTCGTGGGTAATGGCCCATCGACTAGATAGAGAGTAGAGCAGAAGAAAAAATATCAGATTCATGTGGCCTCATTAGGATCCACATGATAGTTGAAGAGAGGATAAGGCAGAAAAAGAAGCCATCACCACTGACCGGTGAGGGTTCCTGTTGATGAGCGGCATAAAGTGGCAAGAAGTAGCATTCTCAGTCACTTGGTATTTCTACTTTGCCTCAGTTAAATGCTCATACCGAAAAAGTGTCCAGGTTCCAAGGTCCGTCTTCCAGCGACGTTCTCCAATGTGGGGAGGCGGACTTCCTGTACACTGTGCCGATCTCCCCATGGACCTTGTATGTGGACCTCTGCGGAGATGCCTGAATTTCATCTTGTGTCTTTGGTTCCAACTAATTCTGCTACTATTTCTCTGAAGAACCCAAATCATCTGCGATTAGCCCTAGCGCACGTATCCCTGCACTATAAGGACATAGCCAAGGTACGTCAGTATGGCCGAAACGGCATACTTTGCTCAGCAACCAACGTGGCCTGTGCGTCAGATCTCCCGAAATGCCTGCTATTCGGCAGTAGACCTGTCAGAGCATTCGTCTCCTTCCACCTGGCGTGTACAAAAGTCGTCGTACGAGGCTTTGACATATTCCTACTACCGCCAGAAGTGCTAGCCAAATTAACACCTGCTGCTGTCACCAGCGTCGATAGATGTAACAGGTATGAAAACGGGGATCGTCGGTCTACAGAATCTGACTGCCACCTTTGCTGGTTCCTCGGTGTCGACTGAGGTCAAGGCTTGGCCGTGCGTTTTTCTAGTTGATCTTTTCGTGGAGCACTCACGGCAATGCAAGAACTGCTTCCGATTAGGGGTTTCAAATCTACACAACGCTGCCGTCGATGTGGCTCAACCCACCCTGAAAAGCAATGGCCTGCGCGAGAACTTCGGTACCGTAACTGCTCTGCAACACATGCTGCGGACGACAGAGGCTGGCCTCATAGCTCTGCCGAAACATGTCTTCTTGAAATTATTACCTCCTCTCATTTGGTGCCATTGTGGCTGCCTGCCGGTTTCCTGCTGATTGATACCTACTGGCTGGATGCGTTGACCCCCGAGCACGATCCTGGCCTATCACCCCATTGGCTAAGCGCCATATACACACGGCGGCACCATCTCCCGCGGATGATCTAGAGGAAAAGCTTTAAAGACTGAACGCTCGCAATCCAGTGACATCTGTGCGATTGCCATAAGGTCGGAATTTGTGGCTCTATATGAAGACAAAATACAAACAGCTGTCGAAATGTGTATCCAAGGTGGCGAAGGAACTGACATCAGCGCTCACCTCAGTAATTTCTCGTCTTGTGAACTCTATTTCGAAGATGCTGGCAGTGCCATACCCGCTTCATACGGTGCCGTCGGCCCCGATGACTCCTCTGCAACCCCTTTGATGCTGTTGTCCAAACCCCACTGTCCCCAGCCTGCCCAGAGATCACAGCCCTCTTCGTCTGGACAATGCCCCACCAAACGCATATATTCTTCATCTGCAGCTGACCCACCTGCCTAAGGAAAGAAGAACAAAGAATACAAGCAGAACAAACCGCACAGTGACATCTTCAGCGCAGCTGCTGCTCACATTCTCAATGACCCTGCTGAAGTAACTGAAAAGCCTTAAAATCTTGCAATGGAACCGCCGATCCTTAAAAACTGCATGGTTTAATTTGCATAACCTCATCAATTTTTACTCTCCTGATGTTGCAGCCTTGCAGGAAACCTGGCTTGGTACGCTCCTTCCTTCCTCAGTTACCAGGTTTTTCGTCGGGATCGCTGCTCTCTGGCTGCTTGATGGCGGCCTCCTCGTCCTTATCTCTTCGTGTTTGGTTCATACGGCTCAATCACCTTCCAACGCTGCTCCACAGCTTCTGAAATCCTCGCTGTGCAACTTAGCTTCCCCCGTGGCCACTTGACCTTTTGCGATGCCCACACGGCTTCCGCTCAACCTATGGTTTTGGTCGCCTCCTTCAAGTATACTCCTCAAATCTCCTTATCCTAAGTGAGTTCAACTTCCATCTTCCCTCCTGGAACACTCGCGCTGATGGAGCTGGTGTAGAATTGAGAGAGTCCCTAAATGCATCCGGTCATATTATCTGGAACCCTCACAGTGCGACCTCTTGCTGTGGATCCACCCGCTCTACTACTGACCCAAGTATGAAGAAGGAGCAACTTTGCATCCTCTCCTGGTCCGACCAGACGTCGAGTGATCATCTCCCTCTGCTCTTCGACATACAGGTCTCCATCATCAGCGCTTCCTGTCTCTTTCTCATACCCGCCCATTATCGCCTTCGTGAACGCTCTGCACGTCCTGTGTTTGAGCAGCTGGAAACTTCCAATATCGTCTGTCTTGACACTATCGTGAATCAATTACAAACCTGTCTCCTGCCGCTTAATGCAAGATTTCGCATTCTAACCGTCAGGACCTACATCTACTCACTTCGTCATCCTCTGATGCGACGATCCACGTTTTTTCAGGACATAGATACTAGAGGTCCTTGTATAGTCGATACAACATGGCCTCGACATAAGCTGCGACCAACTCCCTTCGTCCCCCAGCTTCTAGCGAAAATTGGCGTTGATCTGCCACAGATACTTCTGTCTCAGACCAACAGTCAGGTTTCCATAGCATCTTTCCTGATTGCCTCGGGCGCATTTGTGATGAATGAAAAAGCCGGTGCCCTCAACCACCTCTCTGGAGTTCGACTACCTGATTTGTACCCATGCTTCCATGCGAAATTGCTTGTCACTGTGCTCGCCTTGAAGAGTCTACCACCATGAACTATGCGAGTCATGGCCCTCACAGACTCCCTTTCTGTGATTCGACGACGTACCGGCTGTGAGTGCGAAGCAGAAATCCTACAGTTCATCCATATAGCCACTCCCTCAACAGTATGCCAGGTTGTACTCACATGGATCTGTAGGATATGGGTCGATGAGGACTCTGACATGTTCTCAGAGTCGTCCCTGACGCTGTTCTTCGTCCTTTCTGTAAGAAACTACGGTGTCTTGCCGTCGCTCTTAGTGTGAGCATTTGGCTTTTTCCTTTTCTTTTTTTTTTTTTCTTTTTTTTTTTCATATGAAGACTTCTCATCTATATAAGTGGTGTTCATCTCCCAGAGCATGCATTTTACCTAAACCAGACAAGACATAACTAAGATAAATACTATTAACTTGTAATACGGTCTACCTTGTAGAAGATAGATAGTGGAATTGCACAGGATGCAGCGGATACGAATGTGCATAAATTTTGACATGTTTCTTTCCAAGTTCCCATGAAATGCTATGAGCCTCTGTCGCGTTTATGGAATGGTTGTAGACAATGGAAAAACCATCGTGTTTGGCAGCGAAATACATGGTGTTCACCAGATGTCGCCCCATCGCCTGTGGTATGACTGTGTTATCTCTTGACAGCGAAACATTTTTCTCCCTTCAAGCCGAAAATGAGGCTCATTTCCAGACAGTCTGGAATATAGCCATCCTGCTCCCAAGGCCAACCATTCCACTTTGTCGAAACTCTTCTTTCCTTTTTGTGTAATCTTTAATGCTCAATGAAGGCTCTTCTGAAAACAGCTGCTTCCCAGAACGCACACCATTTCTGTTAATCGCGCTCAGTTTCCGCTCGGCTTCAGAATCCGTCTTTGGGGCTAACGACTTTCAGTACAAACAAAAGAAAGAGCTCGTATCGGCAAGCCGGCGAACACGAAGTCCACCACTCTTTTATCTTTCATTTTCTCTTCAAATAATGCCTGTCGTAAAGGCTGTTTCCAGCGGACGTTTTCTTTTGTTGTTCACGGCGTTTGCGCTACGGTCGAGAGATCCGGAATTACTGCACGGCATGACTGGCACCAATAGTACAACTTCACACAGCAGCCCTTCTAGAAAGCTCCCATTGGCAGGTGATTATGTTGCATCCAACCTCCCAGCACCTGACCCACAGGAGACGAGAACCTGAGAAGATTCAAGCCTCGCTGGCGAGAACGGTCGTTAAGTACCTACACCTGGTACGCCTGGAAGTCTTTTTATCATTATATGTCTTCACACGAATGTCCGTCAAAACACCAGTTCAAGCCCTTCTGTTGCATAAGACTTGTCTGTACAGCCTGAACCTGAACTCGAGTGTCTGTGACCAACTGAGCCTCTATCCGCAGCAGCAGGACCAAGTGGACGCCATAGGAAGCCAGTATAGCATGTATGGGGCCATGGTGTCGCTGTTTCCTTCGGCTGTGATCTCATCGCTGACTGGACCATGGTGTGACAAGTACGGCTACAAGACGGCCATCCTTGTCGGCAATGTTGGTCTCCTTTTTACCCTCGTCTCGACTCTTTGTACTGTCTGTTGGATGTGGCTGCCGCTTTACGCGAACGTCCTGGCCAATATTCCGGACGGCATCTGCGGTGGGGCTATCACGGTTCTAGCGGCAGTGTTCAGTGAGGCGACAGTGTCCACATCGAAGGAAAAACGCTTTATCAAGCTCTTTGGTCTGAATCTCACGTTTGCGACACTCTCTCAAACAGCGGACATGATTGGAGGCTTGGTGCTGGCCAACGCTGGGTTGAATGGCGTGCTCCTTTTAGCCTTAGTTGTCTGTGTGTTTGCTCAAATTTGGGTTCTCCTTCTGTTTGATGAGAAGGCATCGGAGGACACGCTCTTTGTGAAATGGAAACAATTTCTGTGTCTACGAAACGTGAAAGAAGGTTTCCAGACTCTCGTCAAGAAGCGCTCCGGAAGTCGTCGATCTCAGATTTGGAGCTTGTTCGTCTGCATGGCTTTCTTGACGGTCGATTACTCAGGTACAGGCTTCACTTGAGGAGCTTCACAGGATAAGATATTTCTTATGTATCTCATACGTCAAAAAAAAAAAAAAAAATACGCTTAGTATAACTGCATCATAAGGGCCACGTAGAGTGAGTGAGATATCATACTGAGTCATGGTTGTTTCGAATCCTGTTACGTGGTGAAGTCTGTCAGTTGTAGGTGTCACGAGCACTTTTCAGGCGTAACATGTAAATTGTTTGTGACAGCGAAAAACGTGGGCTTCTTCTACGCGAGCAAAATGTACTCGTGGAGCGTGGCGTATTACGGCTTCGTCCAATGCATGGATTCCCTAGCGAAAATTGTGGTGAACGTTCCACTCTTGTGGCTGTTCAGCCGCCACCTGAAGCCCAGTGATCCCGTGACTGCCATCTTCGGCTGCTGCTTTATCATTGGCCATCTTCTGGTTCTAGGTTTAGCCTACAAAGACTGGATCTACTACTTACGTGAGTATATTGTCAGAGCTCCTACCACGCGACAGCCATGCACGCGTTGAGCCCCATTCGTGATGTCATCCGCCCTACCATTCCTGCTGGCGTCCATTTTCACTCGCACTGAGGGAGTTTCTTTTCTTTCAGATTGCGCTCTTTCGACTCCTTCGGTAATGGCAAGAGTGGGCATACGCTCACATCTCTCGAAACTTGTTGAAAACAACGAAGCCGGTGAGTTAAACACTCAAAGGTATGGATGCGAACGGGGAAGGAAGTCAGCGTGTTTAAAGGAATAAACTAATAAATATTCTTGACCCGTTTTAGTTTCAAATCAAAAGGTCCGAGTTTGTTAGGACTTGATGGAACACCCATGCGCAAATAACATGTTGCTGCTTGCTTGATACAAAATGTTATCCAACAAAAACGTCTTCCATTATCTCCGGTGGTTCCTTTGTGCCGCTTTATCGTGAATTGTCCCTCCCCTTTGATCCACAGTCGCTTGCGGGCTTTATCAGACGGCTACGATATGTGATGAATGAACGACTACGCATATACGGTCTACTTACCATTGTTACCAAAAGATAAGCACAAAAGGTCCAGGGCCAGCTTGGAAGCTGCTACTGGGCGACCCGTTGTTCACGAGTAGCGGTCCTTTGGGCAGATAACTCCGCTGATCAGATAAGATGGATATTCACAGGCAAGCTGGTGGATGAGCTCTACTGCAAAATCTCAAACTGAGGCGTTTTTTTCAGTAGAGTTGTACTGACTAGTCTCCCCATGAGAGGACCTAGTGGGTGAAGGATTCGGTATCAATGAACTACAATTCTTGGTAATGACCTACTCGCATGAAGGCAGGCCCCAGCACCCATTGCTTGAGATGGGATTGAAATCCTCGTTCGGACAGGAGATTGTTGTTGAACTGTACCATATAGGGTTACAGCCTTTCATATACCTCATACGCACAATTGAAGCTCTCACAAGTTGCTAAATAACTTTATAGCACCCTTGAGCATAACGAAGCACGTACTGGTCTGCAATTCTGGCAACCTTTATCATCGACGGTCAAAAGTGGGAACCATTCCGTTTAGGGATCCTCGTTTTAGAGCCTTCAGTTTAGGAAGCCTCGATATAGAAAAAGACGTTTCAGAGAGCTTCATTTAGCACTTTAGCACTTCTTTTCATTTTAGCGGTCTTGTGCCAACTGAACAGGGCAGAAAAAGTACAAGGAACCAATTAAAAAGCGCAGGGTCCCTACCTGGGACCTCATTGGATGATGTCCGTTCGTGGCAGCTCAAGTAGAAAATGAGTCCATGTTCAAAAATGTCTGTAGAACGTGTCTACCATGACTACGTTCCTCTCAAAACCGTTCTCTAAAACGAGGCTGGTTTCCTCTCCGCTCTCTATACCGTAACTAATTTCTAAAGCGTCTTTCTCTCTGAACGTAGGGGAACCATCAAAAACTCCGAAAAAAGCGGCTCGTGCAGCGATGTAACATGCGAACGCTATCATCGTCAATGGTTCCTTTTCGCAGGGAAAATCTTTTCCTTCCTGTCTACGTGCGAGTCCTTGATGCCCGTCCTTGGCGACGCCCTGTTCACTGAAGTTCTGAAAGCTTCCATCGCTTCCTTTCCGGGGCTGGTTTATGTGACTTCCGCGGCTATTTCTACTATCCCGGTTCTTCTCCTCGTGTAAGTTCTACTGACCCTCACGTGACGTCCTCTAGTCAACATGGCCGAAATCATTACGATGGCAGGTGCTGGGCACATTTGTGTCAACCATTGCGTAACGAAATACCCTGAAAAACGCATAATTTTCTTGGTGATCCGGGGTATCTGCAACCACAGCAGTACCTAAGGGTCGTTGGGTTTATATATGCATATAAAGTTACGGGACATTTAGCGCGACCAAATCTGTTGCAGATACTGCGTACGAGCATCGCGGAATCCCACTGAAGACTCGCTGATTACGAGCGACCCTTCCGGACAGGCCACGTAAATCAGCACATTCCGTCCATTTTTACACAGGGGTATCCCGTCTGTATCAGACGAAGCTGCGTACCGATGGCGGTATGGTGAAGCATCGCAAGACAGTACATGACCCCTTCACCATGCAGGCAGGAACGAAACAAAGAACAGTGCGCTGTGTTCACCGTCAGATAGCGGGATCAAAGAATCCCCCACCCTGGAAGAGTGAAGCCAATTTCTTAGTGGTTCTTTTTCGTACCGATAGCTTAGCTAAGAGCACCACTCGGGATATGTCTATAGCAAATATAAGGTTGTGGCAGCAACAGCGCTGTATCAGATGATGACGGGGAGCGCCAATAAAGCCGTTGTCCCTCATTTCCACCTTCTCAGGGCGTCTGCTTTCTGGATGTCGGGCTAGCTCAATAGAAGTACGTGAGAGTTGCTGTGCGTGGTCATGAACTCTGCGATTGTGTGCAGAGAGGAAACTAAACAGTGGCAGACCGCCCAAGACAACAGAAAGAAGTTTATCGAGAGGAGCACTTTCACTCTTCCATAGCCCTCGTTCACTCGCACGTGGTACACGTTAGGCACCGTCCAGTTCAGGATACTTTTACTTGAATTCAAATAGTATTGCAAGACGTTGCTTGACGAAAATGAAAGAAAATGCTGCTGACCGATTACTATATATTTCTCAGTAAGAATTTCTTTCTCGGTCTAGACTTGAAGCTCGCTTTCATGCGAAGTCCTCTTTCGCTGGCCAAGCAGTAGGACAGTATTCAGGTCTATGTGGTAGGCGGAGGGCAAGTTCGGAAATTAGCACTTTTACAGATTCTGGGCTCTGATCGGGGCCAGTAAAAGATCATCTTATATCTTGATTTAATTCATTTAATACGGCGTAGTAAAATCAGAAAGTCGGAAGACGTAACAAAAGAACGATCAAAGTTGCGATTACACGCCTCATGTTGCAGCGAGAAGACACGGGGAATAAATCGGGTTTTTCCTTGTGCGAACGAGCAGGAGAAAAAGAAGCTCTCAACGGCTCTTACTCATGCGGGTGGGTGGGTATGAAAAACATGTATGTATATATATAGGCAAACAGAAATATGAAGCGCGGGACAACAATAGCGTGGAACTAATAGAAATAACTTTTATTAGGGGAACATTGCAATCTTCCTTCGGCTTAGAAGCTGGAGTGACCTTTCACAAGTGAGTACCATCAGAACATAGGAACTGGTCTGTGCGATGCAGTTTACTTGCGATTATTAATGAGCCGGTTATACATTGTTTTCCAGCAGGTTTCCTGTCGACCTTGAGCGGAAGGCTCTGTGGATTCGAGGTCCAGAAATGCCAGATGGGTGGCAGCCATCCAAGCTCTCACAGTATGCTCGAAACACATACGTGAAAATGTCAGAGAGGCTGTTCATAAACACGTACCACTTATGGCTACTGCTTCATTCCTTGTTGTGCCTTGAATGCTAACAATGATAATCGCAGAGGCGATAAAGAGTGCAGCTCGAATACCTGTAAGCTATTGTGGGCCCTGTTACTCTTACGGACTCTCAACGTTCTAGCTGTGGGCTCTCACATTATACGAACATTTCTGTGCTGCAATGCAAATTGCCCATCGGCAGAGATTTGCTAAATAGACACATCCTCTCACTTGATGTGTATGTTATTCACCTATTTCCTGATTTTGAAACACAAGTGAACGTCGTTCATCACTACATCCATTATCATTTATTAATCATATTTCTTACATATATATATTCTGTATAACATTATTTACATATTCAGTGCAATCGCCATTGATAGCATCAAGAACGGGATGAGAAATAAGTAAGTTTTGGCGGGCGAACACAAAATAATGTCGAATAGCTAGTCCGAAATTGTGTTCGAGAGATACCTATCTACATTGGTCACTATGTATAAACGTCTTTTCGCGTAAAGATCAAATTTTATTTACGTTCAGTTAAATGGAGAAATTTTACGTACACGAAAGAAGGTTGACGCATGGTCCTATTTTCTAATACGTGAACTACATTCTAGTGGGTAGATTCTGGTAAAATTTAGTCTGCGCGACTGGCAGCATTTTGCGATGCGGGCCGTGGGTCCCCTCACGTTACCACTGTTTAAACATAGGATTACCTCTAAAGAGATTAGTTGACGTTGATTTAAGTTATAGACGTTATGCAGATACGTTGCTGTCTCTAATCTATATAATGTCAGCTCTTTCAACGTTGCGTGGTGTCTTCAAGAGTTTATTTACAAGGCATCTACTGCTTACGAATGTCGTTTTGGGCACAGGTTTTATGTGGGTTGGCGATGGGCTTCAACAGAGCTTCGAGATATTAGTAGGAAAAGAAGCCGGCTATGACATGACGAGGGCGAGTAAGGACATCCTAACATTTTTTTCCTTTTTCACATCAGCGGGCGTAATTTTTATGGATACAGTTTCACTCGATAGTTCAGTGTCAAACTTCAGTCCACAAGAACCCGACCGCCAGAGTAATTTGCTGAAATGACCGCCACTTACTATCTGCGGATCGCGACCCACGAGGCATCTTGGATCCTAAAGTTTAGACTTACCGGTATAGTCTGCAGCCATGTACATTTCGAAATGAATGGGAAATAACTTGATCGGGTAGATCTGGCAACCCTTCCGTCAACTGTACCACCTTCATCTTTTGCTTCCATCTATCCCCGCCACCATTTCTTCCCCGTGCTGCAATCTCTGAGCAGGCTGTCTTTACTTTTCCGTAGTACCTACCCCTTCGAGATGTAGAGGATGGGACAAAGAAACGAGAGTAATGTGAATACTAATACCATACCACTGTCAGCGTCAAAACTCAGTCATGGTATAATCATCTGTGGGTCTTTTCACGGATGTGGAATTGTCTTGCTTGTTTTTTTATGGAACTTTTACTCCTCGCTTACTTCTGTTGTCCCCATTTCTTCTGCAGGAAACATGTTGATGATTGGAGCAGCATTCGGCCTTGGAGGCCACAAGTGGTATGAATTTTTGGACCGAAAGTTCCCGGGTAGAGCCCTGTCCATGATCAGCAAGAAACTTCTGTGCGAGTTTGCCCTGTGTCCGCCACTGGCCTTCACACTGTTTGTTGGCAATGGGATGCTGAGCCACAAATCTTTTGAGCAGAGTGTCAAAGAATTTAAGGGCAACATCTACCTATTTGTCATTGTGAGTAAGTCTTGAGGTACATGGTTTTTGAAGATTAACCTGACAGCAGCAGAATTATTTTTTCATCTTCTTCTTCCTAGGCTGACTGGGGATGCTTTGTGCCTGCACAAGCAATAAACTTTTACTACCTCCCACCACGATATCGTTTCCTCTACGTGGCTATAAGCACAATGGTATACGACATATTCCTTTCCTTCATACTGCATAGGGTAAGCCCATATCCTCTCACTTGTCAAATTTTTTGCTTTCAGTCTTATTTAGAATATTGTTGCCAGATGTATGTAGTAAAGGAGTTGCAACCGTTGACTCCAGCTTGTACCCAAAAGAGGAAAAATCCTCTTCTATTCATTCACAGAAACTTGCGTTCCAAATTTTAGTGACAATGGCTCAATAGAAGTGTCGCAAAATGAACCCATAGATACCAAAACTTGTCGTCTGCTGGCTTCACACGTGCACACTGGCCTCTGACGGGCGTACAGTCATGATGTCGAAGTGCGACATGACCGTTTCATTTCGATAAATACGACACGCAAAAAAGCACTTCTTTTCCCTTCGATATTGTGGGGTGCGGTACAACACGACGGTGGTACAAACAGATGTATTCATCCGACTGTCACAACCCCCACGCAATTGTGAATGCACCTGAATTGAGGTATTAAATTGTTGTTAGAAATATTCAGTTATAATAATGTTAATAGTGGTTAATAAATTTCATGGTAACCATACCAAGTGTAAAAGACCAACAAACTTGCGTATTCTTTACTTGTCTCCGTTTACTGTTTCGATTCCTTTCAATCTGTACTGTGCAGGAAATTGAAGAGAAACAAGCTAGCGCTCCATCATCCAGCAAGGACAGTTGCAGTAAGGTAAGGATAAGATTTTACGCATAAACTAAAGAGCCAGCCCCTGAGCCAAAGCAGAATATTGTGGCCGTACCCTGTCAGTGACACATCTTGGTAGACACATTCTGGGATGGACTGAGTTGGTAAAGTTTCCTCCGTGTGCTACTACTTTCAGTTTTAGCTGACATACACAGCCCATGAAGTTGACAGAGCACAGTCTGTAAATTTGAATATATGCCAGAGCTATACTTATTCTCAGCTTTTACTTGCGTGCTTCTGCTAGCTGGTGGATAAGTGAAGAGAAATGGGGTACTTTTTGGAAGTACGTTTATTTTTGTAAACATAAAAACAGTGCATGTATGGCAACGAGCTTCTGTGACACACGCGCTACATAATCGTCAAATGTGTGTAACGGAATATTTCTACCGAAGGTGAATGGATGGCGATGAGAGCTTGCAAATCTACTCTAATTGCTCGCTGTAGCACCTTCGTAATGAGTCTGTATGTTTGCTTCCAGCTGTATGTTTGACTTGGCTGTGGGGTGTTATTACGAATAAATAGTGGTTGACTGAGTCGGAACTCGGTCGTACTTGCTGCAGTGTCGTTGATTTCAGACGTAGCCTTCGGAATTTGGGGTAGCTGCTGAAAATTGCGCATGAACTTGAGAGGAACTGTACAAAGTTAAAAGATTGCATTGTGAAGGACTCTGTGTCAACTAGGCAGCACTGACGGGATCCTTTGAACGTCGGTTTTTCTTCCCTCTCTCTCTTTTTTCGCTAGACATGTGGCACCTCTATGGTTTGCTCGTACGATGAATCATTGCAAGATGTCAGATAGATGATGATGTGCAGGAGATGACGGGGACCACAAATGGTCAGCGAAGAGTCCTAATAATCATCATCATACTTGACCGAGCTGTGCTGACCTTGGCTGGGTGCAGCTTGGCGGTAAAGGTATGGGGGGTTAGCCTCGGGAGTACGAGCAGCCGTTGGGGTGGCGGCGGGGGCCGGTATGGTGTAGGTGCGGGTTGGCGGGAAAGAGAAGGCTCCACCGACGTTGCGTCCCGATTGGCCAGAGGCAGGGGCAGCACCACGGAAGGCTGTGCCAGGTTGAGGCTGAGGCTGAAGGTGCAAAAACAGTGTGTTAAGATGTGAGTTGGGAAAACATGTGCGCTTGTAAAAGTAGTAGCTAAGCCGTGTCAAGGGCAGATGTCCGCATTCTGTTAAGAGAGCCGTAAATGGGATTCACAAAGCACTGAGTGTCACTTGGGTCAGTACAGCTGAAGGGAATGATTGCATACAAAAGTACGAAACTACTTTAAGTTAACAGGTGTATTAACTAACCTGAATGGTATACTGAGGTGGGGCAGCAGCGGGGAACTGCTGAGTCTGGAACTGAGCGGGCTGTGGCCTCCTCTGTGCAGGTTGTGACTGCCTGAATGGCACCGAGGCTGGGGGACTCTGTGGCTGTGCTGGGGCTCGTGGAGGGAAATGCTGCTGCTGCTGCTGAGGCTGTGGCTGGGGCTGACTGTGTCCTCCAGAAGCAAAGGTGAAGGGGTCACCCAGGACATATCCATCGGGGTAGTAGCGTTGAGCGTACAGGACGGTGTTGTTGGGTCCACGGTCCTCCAGTTCCTGTGCAAACACTTGAACGTTTCATGGAGTCCCCTAGTGTTGCCATGGATTGAATTTTTATCTGTCTTAAGGGTTGGCAGCTTTCATGTGGGGGCCATGCTGCATTAGATGAAGAAACCAAATTGTTGTGCGGTGCATTTCAAGATACTACACTATTTGCAATTGGTAGTTATGGTTGCATGTTTTTTTCTTCCCTGTCATAAGCCCTATTGAAGGTGCTTATGTCATTGCTATGCTCAACTGGTAATAATAATAATGGTTGGTGACAGATGCCTTACGATGTGGTGAGACGAGTACATTGTTAGCACAACCCTATAAGAACTACATTTATACGAACTAGGAGAAATCCCAAAATCCGGTAGAGCTCAGGTTGGAAACTGCCAACCTGAGGCGTTCTGAGGCAACGTGAACCTTGTGCACTTCAATGTTAGGCAAGGCTTCTTGGCCCTACTCTGTTATACACATTAAGTGATGCCCATACCTAGTAAAAGAAGAAAGAGGACTGGTAGTACCTTGTGAAGGTATTCATTCACAAAGAAGAACTTCTCAGACTCCTGGCAAATATCCTGGCTGGCAGGGACGCAGTTGAGGTGCACCTGGTGGAACACTGTACCCTCAGGACACATCCAGGAGTGCTTGGCTCCTCCAACGCAGTAGTGGAACACCTGGCATTGGACGCTGTTGTCAGAATAGTAGCCGTCTTTCTTGCCACCGCATGTGAAGGTAGACTTCTCCAGAAGGAGAGTGAGGGGGTTTGGCTTCTCTTCCTCCTCCTCCTCTTCTGCATTTTGGCTGTTACTGCTTTGCTGAGTAGAGACACGATAGATGATGTTAGATACAGTGCATCTTGCATTGCATTAAGTCAGAATCAAGCACATATTGGAAAGTGTTCATAGAGGATGTTGTTCTTGATAAAAGTTCTGACCGTGTAAAAACGCACTGTTGTCCTGATGGTTAAAAGGGTGTTCTTTTGTAGACTTCAAACGCCACAAAGAAACGCTCACGTGATGTGTGCTGACGTCAAAGCCTGACAGCCACACTTGTCGATGTGTGAGCTAGCAAATTGTGTTCTTCGGCATAACATATGACATTTTTGGTCTCTGGTTGACTGGCAGGGTACGGAGGGGGAATAGAAGAAAACAAAACGCGTGTTCTAGCAGTTGTGCGCTCATGTACACTGAAAAGCCCAAAGGTCAAAGACCGTTCAATTTTCTTGCGTTGTCTGTCGGACGACCAGACTACCCCTCAAGATGGTTGACTCCAGGATCCCGCGTCTTTTTCCAACAATTCTTTGTTTCATCAGTCGATCATCGTTCGGGACACTATCCGCTGTAAATGGGTAGATACGTGGAACGTACCTGCTGTTGCTGTGGGCGGGCCAAACCGCCACCGAAAGACTGAACTGTTGTTCTTCCACGTGGAGCCTGCTGCTGTGGCTGCTGGAAAGCTGATGAATCATATTGCTGCTGAGGGGCTGCTTGACGGAATCCCTGCAGTTGTTGCTGCTGAGCGTATTGGTCTTGGGTGCTGCCTTGGGACGCCGCCGAGGGCTGGTACTGTACTTGGCGCTTTTCCTGATGAGCGAGTTATAAAACTAAATAAAACACCCGCGACACGCTAGAAAAAGTACACAGTTGTGACGCGCTATGGCCCACAGTTGCATAGTCGGAATCATCGTCATCGTTATGATGATGGTAGTCTGCCAATGTCTACATACACTATACATAACTCCTCTGGCCAAGTGAACGCGTTGCAAAGTTTCCCAATATTTCTGTGTAGTGCGAGCAAATTAGGGATCAGGAGACAAAGCAGATCATACAAAAGAAAAAAAAAAGCCTACGAGAAAAAATATAGATAAAACCCTTATCCTTTCCTTAGCGTGTGTAGAGTTTGTACAAAAAGTAGTTTGCATTTTTAGTAGTTTCAATTTGTCTTGCATCTTGCAGTGGTGCATGTTGTAAAATGTAGCGGCAGGCCCAGAGAGGGAGAGATTGAGAGAGTGCACTTACCCTGGCGTCAATGGCCCCAACCGTGGCCAGAGCCACCAGTGTCACTACCGCTAAGTGCATTCTCGATTCTTTGGACCTGAAAAAGGAGAATATTTTATTCTGTTAGTGCAAGTGGTTGCCACCGTCACCTAATACCATGAAAAAGGGGTCTTTTTTTTTTTCATTTTCTGCTTACCCAGGGGTAATTTGAATTCTTTTCCTAAGATATGCACGGGATATATTTTGTAAGTCAAGTAATATGGATAAATAAATTTAAAAAAAAGGTCGGTGTGGTCATAACAGTGAAGGAATTTTAAAATAACCCACAATCCAATAAGAGAAGAAAAGTGAAGAAAGTATGCTGTGCTCCACATGTTGTTATGGGAAATACGTTTTGATGGGCAGTTCGTATTTCGCGCCGCCTCGGCGTCCAATCCTCTGCCTAGGATATTCGTTAAGGCGTTCTGTAGCTCTAACGAAAGAAGGGATATTTTCGTTCCTTTCAGCTGTCTTTCCTCAGAGCCTTCGTGTAGAGCACAAATGGGAAAATTGGTTTGTCACGCGCCGTGCCTTTCACTGCATGCCGTGCACAAAGTTCTATTTTCACTCTTATAACCTACGTTTGTTGCTCGAGTACATAGCCGACCTTGGGTACTTGAGGTGGACTTTTGCTGATAGGACGAGCAGCATTATCCCGTCTCCATTACGCGCACAGTGTGTGTCCGCCCTTTTTATTTATTTTTTCCCCCGTCTGTCATTGACAGTAGCTAATGCGTGGGATTTGTAGGAGTGATTGCTTCTATTAATAGATGCCAACAGAAAATAAGTTGGTTTGCACAACCCCACACAGGCTGAAACGTCAGGTTATTATCCTGTCGCATGCAGTCAGTGTAAAGTTCCATTATTAGGCAACCCCATCTTGTGTGCGAATTTTTGTACTTGACGTTGCTGGTCGCGTCGTAATGAGGCCATCCTTGCTGACGCCTGAATCCACTCAAGACATAACGAAGGCTTCGACCGTTTGCCATTGTTGTCCGTTCCAGAAAACGCCCAGCAGCAACGCGAAAACCGGGGCAGATTTTTCTTTGCACGAAGTCGGGGGTTGGTATCAGCCCTTGTCTGCCTGTCGTCTACTTCGAAGCTAGAACTTAGTAGAGGAGGAGGATTTCAGTCTTCGACGTAGCGACACTTATGCGCTTTGACACAGACACTTTGACACTTATGCGCTGCATAAGTGTCGCAAAAAAGGCGTACGCCCACCGTTTCCAGCAAATAGGGTCAGGAAAAGATATCATACGGAACGGCGATTGGTTATCGCCGTGTTATGCGGTGAAGTTCTGTTTTTAGAGTGCAGGGGTCGGGGAAAAGAAAGAAACAGCAAAGCCTATGCTGCGAAAGGCTTTCGTACGTATTCCGCACGCAGTTGGCAGCAGATGACGTTCGCACGGCTGTGACTTACTTCCCGAAGGGTTGTAATCCATCTCTCTTGCTTCTCAAACATAAAACAATAAACGAACGACAGGTAATGACAGCTATACAAGTAAGCGGAACGTTTGACAGCCAGCCATCAGGTAGCGGGCTTGTTTCCGGGTCCACCCTTACCTCGTCTGCTCTATCTTGTTTTGTGTGCTCTAAAATTGGCTTCTTCGTGCTACAGATACGATGCGCCTCTTGAGCGCTCACTTCACTTTATTTATTTTTGAGGTGATGTTTATGAAAGCGTTGACCCGAACCGGGAGGGAATTTGGCTTGCTATGTTATCAGATTGCTCGTCGTTATCTGAGTCGCCTCTGAGTGTGAACGCCTGTTCCGATTGGTGTCGGTCACGCAAGCCAACCTAGCACGAAACGAATCGGGCGTGGGAGCGACTGTACAAAAGAACTGGCATCTCGGTGCTTTTGCTGGCGTTTTTCGTTATCGACTGCTGCTGCGAGTGCGCTTGTGAAAATCGCTTTCGCAGGACAATTAGACAAGTCAGCCCGGAAACCTAATTCCTTTGGCGAAAGGAAAAGGTCGAACGCCTTGAATATATGGAGCTGTTCGATATATCACGGCCGGAGGCTTTTCCGTCTGCTTGCTATAACAGGAACGGTCAGTTTTCCTTCCGCGACCAACCTGAGAGTGGCACAGGGAATCGATAAGTCTTCATGCCCGAAGCCCAGGACTCGGAAAGGCGGCCAAGCACAAAGAAACGATTGAAGAAGAAGCGCCAAAGCGAACTTCCACCGCGTTCTGGTGAATGGCGTGCCTGACTTCCTCGTTCACGAAGGGCGGAACAGTCGTTCTCAAAGACTACACGGCGAAGGGAAAGAATAATCGCAGTTGAATTACCTGCTCTAGGGCGAACAGCGCTTGTTTTCTATATGCCATTGAACGGCCAAGAACAGTTCTAGAAATATCCTCCTAGTGACGTTTCTAACTGCCCCGTCTGGAGAATTACGGAAATAAAATGGCGGAATATGTCAGAGCTCCGTACGAGCTTTTCCCGGTGCTCACTGAAGAGAACGGCTGCCACAGCGTAACAAGACGCCAGATTTCAGTCCAAAAATGGGGGAGATGAGGAAAGAAATAGCGATATGAAATGATTATTTCTTACTAAACTTTGTGAAACTAATATCACGATGTGCCTCTTCTATTCATTCTGGTGCATGAACAGTATCCGATTGAAGAAGCATCTGCAATGAGGTGCACATGTACCGTTTCTTTCCCTCGTAGAGCGCGGCATGCATAGTTGCATCCAATAACCTGACCTTGATAATCCCGAACATTCTGGTCATTCTTCCTAGTTAGAAGGTTGGAATACGAACGCATTAAATTTGCAGCGAGAGAAAGAGTGGCGTAAAACCATGTCGAGTGGAGTACTGAAGCTAGGCAAGAAGGACTTGTTGCTGGACCGTGGCGAATGAAGGTCGTCCCTGTGTGCAGAAGGAACTCCATTGGAATGACCTCGAGACGGCCTTAGTATTACCACGTGCCAATTCATCGAGCAGTTTTCTCTTCTTAGCGGTGAATTGGTAAAAGACGAGAGAGCCCCGGACGCAGCCTCCTTCGTTTGGCGGGCCCTAGAGCTGACGCAGGCAGTGAACTCAACAACAGAGTACGAGCCCAGAAAAGAGAGCAAGAGTTCCCTTTGATCTGCCGATAGCTGGTCGTTAAAGGTGTGAGTTCCTCAATCCGTGTACCATATCTGGGCGACGAAAGAAGGAAGAACCCGAAATAAGGGATTCGAAGCCACAACTTGTGTGCATAGAACAGCATCTGTGGGTGGCCTCACGGCAGAGTAAAGGAAATATCCTCGCCCACGGTGCATTTTGAGAACATGTCGGCCATGCACGCCATGCTCACCCTGAGATCTCTCCGGCGTTGCTCGTAGCCACAACTGACGACAACGCCTTGTTTTGCGCTGCGACATCTGCCGATTTTCATAGCTGTCAAATCTACCCGGAAGATTATTACGACCTCATTTGTCACGGCTTTTGACACGAGCACACTACGAGAACTGACTGTGGGGGAGAGAGTTCCTTTTACAGTTGACCAACGAGAAGGAATTGCTACGACATCTTGAAACGGAAGGCCCTGAAACACTGCCAAAGGCGTCCACATATTTATGGCCGGGCTGACAGCTGCGCAGTTCCCATACACTGAACAAAACTCGTTCTTGAAGGCGGGTTTACCGAGAGCCTCATCAATTAG
This sequence comes from Ornithodoros moubata, assembly GCA_029532675.1. Classification (NCBI taxonomy): domain Eukaryota; kingdom Metazoa; phylum Arthropoda; class Arachnida; order Ixodida; family Argasidae; genus Ornithodoros; species Ornithodoros moubata. Next base: position 460 of record JARGYV010123031.1, on the reverse strand, counting down.
CCAGTCCAGCCGACTCACCTTGGGTGCCATGCTCAAGCCAAGGATCTTTTACGGCATGAAACAAGCCTAACCATTGTACTGCACATTTCTATTGATTGTGTCATCGTCACCACATATCATGCATTGGTGTAAAAAGAGAAAGACGGCTGGGTTAACAGGGCTGAAGGAACCCTTGTTTGCGACAAATGCTTGCAACTTCTGATGCTGGCTATAGGGCTAGCAAAAGACATCCTAGGTTGGCCAGAAATGTGACCGTACGTGCGAGCCTTACACAAAGGGCGTGGATATAAGATGGCGGCTAAATATTCTAACTTGATTTGCGCTTCACTTGAATGCCGGTGAATATCGACAGACTTAGTCGAACAGAAGTACATACACTCTAAAAACAGAACTTCACCGCATAACACGGCGATGACGCCGGCGTACGCCTTTTTTGTGACACTTATGCCCTGCATAAGTG
>JARGYV010123017.1:0-12399 GCA_029532675.1 Ornithodoros moubata | reverse complement strand
CCCCCCTCATGTAACGCCCCTCGAGGGCCATTTGAGGTATTTTCAATAAATAAATTACACGACAGGGTTAGAGAAATAGCTCACAAAGATGGTCAACTGAGCGCTTGAGGAGCTTTAGGGTTTAGATTCTTTGGGTTAGATTGTACGCGTTGACTGGGTCTTAAATGCGGCGGCCCGACAGTCATGTGATGAAGTCGAATTCTAGGAGGTCCCTTTTCGGACTACGCCGAAAAGGGCGATGAAGGACAAACGGATGCCATCTCACCACAAGACGTTTCGACACTAGTTATAATAATTGTGAGAACACTGAATCCTCTAAAGTTTAACTTCAGTTCAAGAAATCGCATTCTTGCTTCTTACTTCAATTAAGAGTTGGGAGCATGTAATCATGCTATATAATTATACCGAGTATAACGACATACAAACCGTGGGTCGACGTCCATTAGGGAAGTAAAATTAGCATGAGACGCCTATGAAGTAGCCGCTAATGACCCCGCTGAGCACAAGACGAAGCCATGCTCGGCCACCTATATTCATCAGTGCAGTAATTTCAGCATCAGCGGTTTATGCACACCTCGTGAAGTCAAAAAGAAAAAAACGAAAATTGCAGGCCATCATAGATAGGGGTGAGGGAGCAGAGTCACGCGAAAGAAGGAGGAGAAAGAGGGACTCTGAATACTACACGGATCTTTGCCTTGTTTCAAGCCTTGTGGCGTTCTTCTTTTCTTTTTTTGTTTGTTTCCAGACCACGTTTCTTTTCCCTGCTCGGGAATGAGTTCACATGCCAGGAGAAAAATGGGCGGCAGACTCTTCTTCGGAAAATAGGGAACAAAGGTTACGTAGCTCCTTTTTCCTCCTGCCATTTTCCGCGTTACTTTCGTTTCTCTTGGAGTAATTTTCCCCTTGTTCCAAACACACGGCAGAGTAGCTGCGCGCTCCAGTTCACGTTTCTTTTACAGAAGTAAATTGCGTGACCGAAGAAATAAAGGGGGTGATGGGGCAGCTATATAGTAGTACGTTGTGGCAGACGTAGGAGGAATGAAGAGAGTGTAAGCCTAATTGCGCGACTGAAAAAAAGAAGAAAGGAAGGTTACAAAGTCAGGTGAGCGCCTGTGACGGTAACGTTTTTTTTTTTCTTTTTGTGTCGGGTTTCTTCCGTTTTTCCTTTTAATCATGTATATAATTGCTTTTTCACAGCGTGAACATAGCGGTGGAAACAGCACACACACATTCACACACGATTTGGTTGAGAACGTGCGTTAAAACTGCAGATTCAAACTGTGTTAAAATCAGTAAACAGAGTAGTATAGCATAGCAAATGGTCTTCATCTGTTACTGCTTAACCTTGGTGGTGCATGATGTATTATACCAGCATTTAGAAACACTGAATAAAAAAAAAACACACACACACACACACATGAAATTGGGACGAATGCACGAAGAAATGCCGTCCACCTCATTACATGGGCAACCAACAACCTCTACACAACGGCAAGAAATTCCAATATTCGCTCCTCTTTTGCCTTCAACTGCAGTCTTCCCTCACGGCACGTGCTTCGCATTCCTTCCGGGAAAACTTCTCCTTCACCTGACCAGAACACGCGACAACTTTTCCTGTTTCTCGCATACCCCGTTCCCATCAGGGCGCTGCTACAGCGCTTACTCAAGTCGTTTATTCCTTCCACACCTTCCTTTCTTCCCAATTTAGCCCGTAAGGAAGAAAAGGGAACCAAACGGTTTCTGCCTCCAAATGAACAAAAGCCCTTTCCCTCGCTCGTTTCCACTTCACGTTGGCCGGCCGCTGCTTCCTCGTATTTTCTGCGTCGTAGGTGAAATGCAGCAATATAGAAAGAGTGTGTGTTTCATATGAAACCCGGAGAAGAGCTACCGCACTCCGTATAGCCCTGTTCCTCGAAGGGAGGCAATATAATGTACCGCGCCGTGATATAAAGCCTAATAAGTGATATACGCCGGCATGCACAAAGTAGGAACTACTTACAGGAGTAGTACCAAGCGTGATGTCTGTATTTTGCTGGCGGCCTTCAGGACGGGAAAGGCGGTGAATGGAGAGTGACTGTTTCGAGTGAAGCATCAAGCAGTTAAAGCGCGGCTAGTGCTTCCTAGCGAGCGTCCACTGGCAAAGTAGTGTTCGTGATGTCTTGCAAGGAAGTGCACTGTATGACTTGTCTGAGAGTTCTTTAGAAATTTAGCACTACTTACGCACATGTCAACGGCTTGAGATACTCTGCTCTAAACAGACTGTTCACAGTAAACTCAGACTTAAATTGAGGTAAATCAAACTTAAAGCATAAAGTAGGCAAAAAGACTGTTGGCTTTACAGTTGAGCACTTTACCTCGAAGTGAGTGAACGTTGAACAGTGCGATAAAAACACTCCTGCTGACGTACATCCAAGAGATATAAGCGCCTTAGTGTTGAAATAGTCCTTCACTTGCTTTCTACGGCTTCTACTCAGTCCTGGGGATATCAGCGAGCTTTCACATGCTTAGATAGTCTTTAGTATGAGCGGCATATTTTCACCATTTCTCATAGCATCGTGCCGGAGTTAAGCCATCTACTAAAACGTTCCCCGCGTTTACCGCCCCATTAGTGCTTCTGGACTCACAAAGGTCACGTGTTCTGCGCTCTGCGCTACCTGCGCTCTGAAAACGGATCTTCACCGCACAACACGTTGGGACAACAGAACACGCTACAGAACGACATCCTTCGTGTCCTTCGTGTCCTTCGACATCCTTCGACATCACTGACGTGAATGATGAAAAACGGCAGGCGTACGCCGTTTTGTGACAATTAACAAAAATACATAATTTTCCATCAATAAGGGAACAATGATATCACTGCGAATGGTGATTGGCTCTTAGCCTGTTACGTGGCGAAGTTCTATTTTTAGAGTGAAGGACGGACGTGGGGTTAATTACCCTATACTGACGCCACTGCATTGAAGATAATTGAAGAAGATTAGTGTAAAAACGAAGGTAAGACATAGGAAATAAATAGTTCCTTGTGAATGCAAAGGATTATAGCAATAAAAGAAATGCCACAGGACATAGTCTTATTCCTCATGAATATTCTTCTCTCTCGAACGTGTTCCCCAATTGGTGCTGTCGGAAGCCGCCATCTAAGAGCGTCTCTATTTTTCGACCATTACAATACTCCATTACCCAAGTACAGACAGCCAGAAGAAAGGGCATTCAACCAAGAATTCCCTCGGGGGAAAAGAGAAACCGCTGTCGTCCCAACAAAACGGTCCCTGTCGGAGAAGCAATACCCGGGAATCTTATATAGAACAGAAGGTCTAGCTCTCGCAGGCACCTTTTCTCGCCTGTCAGGTCCTGATTGGACAACAACAGCTTTGGTCCAGGACAGAAATGAAGCTCACTGATTGGATCGTTCGTGCGTGATTACGTCTATCGATTTTCGATTTCTTCGAAAGAACAAGTTTTCTTTATGTTCTTCGTCCAGCGCTGGATGCGTTGCCTTCGTGGCAGGGTTGACTTGGCAGCCAGCCGTCGGGAGATGCCCGCTCCGTTGGCGACTAATTAGGCTTAGCGCACGCCTGTGTCATCTGCAACGTGTAAATGATGGAAAGGGGCCACAATCCAGGCGCGTCGTATGTTTGTGACAGCATTTAACGTTTAACGAAAGGACGCGATCCGGCGTTGCGTTTGACGGGTGTTTTCGTCTGGACATGTTTAAAGTAATCCGAAAGGCAGAAAGGCTTTTTGGGAAATTCCCCAGGCGGAAAAACCGAACCGAGATGGGAACCGTTGCAAAGAAAGCTTCAAAGAGCGCTGACAGCGCGTGGGCTGCACATTGAGAACAAGCGATGGAATACGATTTTTTTTTCGTATGTACTTTCTTCAGTTGGTGTTATGGAGCAAAGTATGGTCAGTCTGGCTCCCTTCTCTGGGGAATCGGTAGCTCCAATACTCTAAGGTGCTGCACTGTACACAACACACCATCTTGAAGATGAAGGGGCACTATGTCCAAACACTGTCAATAAAGCTCGCTTTCTTCACTTTTTGACATTCTCATACAATTAGCACAATCGACTAATTCCAAGCTATGACGTGCGTATGAAATGAACGGCACGGCGTATAACAATCATGGTTATAAGACGATGACACAGCTCATTTCAAGCGTAGCTCAACAACCAATTCGATTGCAGCTACACGGAATGGATACAAGAATGGAAGACACAGGAATAGAGTCAACATAAGCTTGAGGTCCCAAAAGTGCTTCCAATGTAAATGGCTTTGCGTTGATCTTGTCTAGCCGAGACCAAAGCCTCTCTCTTTCAGTGGTGTACAAGGTACAGGTCATAAGGACATGGTGAATGTCAGCCACGACGCCGCAGTCTGTGCACAATCTGGACACGCAGCATCCAGTCATGTGCCCGAACTGCCGCGTGAGCGTTACGTTGAGGCGAAGCATGTGAAGGAGGGAGGTTAAAGGACATGGTAGTCCGTCGGGGATACGAAAGGAGAGCGCAGGGTCCGCGGAATACATACGTGATTGGTTCGTGATGTCCTGGCACTACTGTTATTGAGCCAGTGGTTTAATGACATCGGGTAGAAATGATCTACCTCTCTCATTAACTCATTTGCTTAGCACCCGTGATTTCAGTGAATGACTACTCTTAGCATTGCTCCAGACACGCTCGCCAGTTCGCAGCGTGAACTTTTGTCCCTTTGGTAGAGGGATCACAAGCAAGGGAGCTGTACTGATGTCGTCCGATAGAGCAGACGGTACCACTCCTAGATCTCAATTCTGGAAGCAGAGGGTGCTCCAGCCAGGAAGTGACGATTACAAACAAGTGTGTCCAAAGCAGCACATCATCAGTCTCGCTGCACGAACCAGCGTTCAAAGAGCTCCCGTGGGAGCCACGACGAAGTTGCAACATGGGTGCACGTTCTTCTAGCAAGTTCAAGCAAAAGGCCTCAGGTTGGAAGACATCAATATTTCGCACAGAGACTGTGCTTCTTCTGGGACAGAATGTTTTGCTTTAACTTGTGTTCCTACCGTACTTCTGGGTTTCTCTTCGTTGTCGTTCTCAAGTAGCCATTTTTGATAGCAATGCGGCCTCTAACTGATCTAAACCCATTCGCAGGGACAGAAAAATACTGCACGCTCAGCGCAGGCAAGCGCTCATAAAAATTATAGCGGCCGTGGAATAGATCATTAAAGCCTTGTTTATGCCGTCACAGATGGCAATCTTGATTGAAATATTCCTCACGTGTACGAAGCTATAACGGTTACTTAAAGACATTGCAATCGACCGAGACAAGAAAGACTCGTTTTCTTGCCAGTACTCAGTCTTTAAGGAATGCAAAATTGCCACTGAAACCTAAACAACGTGAGAGCAATATATGTTGCATGTTGCAAACTCACATCCAGCCAGCCAAGCTCTCCCTCCAGCCCAGTACACCCCAATTGCTTCCTGTGCCCCATTACTACAGCAAGGATGCGTCGCATGCCTTGTGAATGACATTGTGGCAAGCCATAATAGTCACGCACCATCGTTGGCATTCTTGTCTCGTTTCGCGAAACAATGTTCAGCTCCGCATACTATAACGTACATGGTGCTTGGCTCCTTCCAGCTCCGATGACTAAAAGCCCCATTGTTTTTATTGCTACGATGCCCATTACGTCAGTCGCTGCTTCCCCGTCGTACCGATCGTGACTCTTCTTCGCGTCTCAACTGTTATTTTTCCCCTTGGGGCTTTACTTGTGGGCGTTCATTGCGACTCCATTCCGAAGATTGGTTGGTTTTACGCCGCTGGTAACGCGCCAGTTTTTCGCTTATCACGAAATAGAAAAGTAAAACCGAGGTGATTATAGGATTTATAGCACATTTAACTATGAACAATAAATAGAAATTTTATAACACGTACATTACTTAGAAAAAGAAATAATTAACATAATAATTAACAGAATTTTGGTGCCCACATTTATGAAGACGAGAGAAGGTGTGTATGCACTGTATTTCGGCATTCTTTCAAAGCTTGGTAGTACTTTGTACTCTGATATGTTTCTATAGCTTTCAAAGCCCTCGAAATGTAGGAACCTCAACCGTCATCGACATCACCTACAGTACCTAGGCACGGGCCTTAACTATCACGTTAGCACCACGTTCAGTAAATCGTTCCTTCTCACAGCCGCCGGTTGTCTCACTCTTGCGTCCCACAATATATGTTTATAATATACTACACAAAGCGCGGATATTGCACTCAGAAATGTGATAAAATATGCATTTTTTATGCGATTTCGTGCAAGTGCCAGCAAACGAATTTGATCAAACACAGCGCTATATTGACAATAAAAATGAATGACTAGAAGAACTCAGAAGCGGTTGCTTTGGCGACAGTTAAGTGATTCCCTACAAACGTCAGAAGATCGAAACCGTAACTTCCCCTCTCGTCCATTGTTATGACACATTGACATCATATGAAAACCGAGTAGACCTAATTTTCCTGGGCCACTTGGATTTTTTCACACAAAGAAACTAATTATGTTCCCGAAGATCTCAAATCTTCCTTTATTCCTACCAGAGCGAGAGAGAAATATATAGAAAAGTACGAAGCCGTTCTTTTTAATCAGCAACCGCTATCCTACGTAATATCTATCATTCCGTCTTGTTCTACGCATCCCCCCAGAAAAAAGGCTAATTACGTCGTTGAAATGAAAGGCAGGAATTTGAATTGCCACAAAAGCGAAAAAAAAAAAAAAAGTCAAGAAGGAGAAGAGAGACATCCTCTTCGCGATCCCATTTTCTCCTCCTCATCCTCTGTCTTTCTTTTCCCTAGGTAGAACGTGACCACAGAGGGAAAACACAGGGGCTTATTAAAAGGGACTGGCAGGTACTAGCAGCGTCTACCCCACAAAAGACGGCTGGGAAGCCAACGCTCGAACCACCACGATATCCCTGACGCTTTCCCAAAATGGTGCTTGTGCTATCTTTGCAGAGTTTTCGGCGGGAGCCACAAGGAATATCGATTAAATAATCTTCCATCATATATGGCTCGTTATGATGGCCAGAACCTTAATCAGTGGCTGTGATACTGCTGCGTCGTCGACTTCACCATCTATGGACGCCGCGAGTCCTACGACATTTAAGTAATCCGTCCCGGCGTTGTCAAACATTGAGCAACAAGTCCTTCCTTTTAGAGAAGAGTGCGACGGCAGCGTGACATTGGCGCGTCTGTAGGGAGTTAACTAAGGGAAGGCGCTGGATGGTGCTTACCCACCCCCCTTTCTATTGTCACGTGGCTTGGAGTTCGGCTAAAATCTACAATGCGGCTTACGACAGAGAATGAAAGAGCGGTAATGACGTTGTCACAGACAGTAATTATGTGTCAGGCCAGCTGCTCAGGAAGTATTGTGTGCTTCGTGAAAGTTTGAGAAATTGTGTTCATCTGATTTGAATCGCGCGATTATGAGTGCGGCTGTGTATGCGGGCACCGTTAGCCAGCTGATTAGAAATTCCTAATCGTTGTTTCCAACCGAATCGTGAACTATCGAGGTTCTCTCGCCTGAACTCTAAAAAGAGAACTTTAGCACACGCTAAAAGCCAATCACCATTCGGAATGATATCATTCTGTTTCCTTACTGGTGGAAATCTGTAGGTGTGCGCTTTTTTTGTGACATTATGCATTTATGCTGTAAAAAAAAAAAAAAAAAGAAAAAGGCGTACGCCTGTAGTTTTCACCATTCAGGGAAGTGATGGATATCATTCGGCAACGTGATTGGCTCCCGTTGTGTTGTGCAGTGAAGTTCTGTTTTTAGAATGTACACCCATAATATTGTCCGTTGCTTAACCCAACAGTTAGCGAGCTTCACCACCCAACGCGATGTGAACCGATCCATAATAACAACAACCAATACTTGAACAAATCACCATGCAGAACGATGTCGCTCAGTCACGTGATACGCCCGAAAAAAGGGGCGGCTTTGTCATTGTATGTCAGCCGTTGCTGACCTCGCCAGCGGCGGGCAACGTCACAACCACTGTCGCAGAAAAAAACAAGAAAGCAATAATAATGATCCACAGCGGGTAAAGAAAAAAAACGGTGGGTATTAACGTGTCGCTTATCCAGTTATGCTAAATATCATAAAAGGGTCGTATCCGGGTAAGCTAAATGTCATAAAAAGGCGTATCTAGTTATCCTAAATGTAATAAAAAGGCACGCCTATAGTTATGCCAATTCTCATGAAAGGGGATTATTCAGTTATTCTAAATTTAATAAAAACGTGTTTGCTCACCGTTTTGTACCCTTAAGGTCTGTGAACAAGAATTCTGAATACTCATTGGTCGTCACTGTGTAACATATGAAATTCTGCGTTTTAAAAGTAGTCAAAATCGATTACATGGAAAACTGGATTTAAAGTTCCGAATCGTTCCGAATGTTCCTCGACAGACGTGACTCTCGTATAACTGAGAAGCCACAAACTGGACCAACAGCGGATTTCATCAAGTAATGGCCGAGCGGAAAATGAGGTTGCAGTAAGTGCAGCATGGTGAGCTGGCGAAGATGAGCATGTGCAAATGAGGTAATCTACTATAGCGGCAGGACTCCAGGAATATACGCAAAGTGGGAGGAACTGCTTCTCCATAAATGCGGGGAGAGTGGCTTTGTGAAACACACACTAACCAGCGTTGTCTGCTCCAGATGAACAGATGGTCGTTGCATCGTTGAAGGGAGCTCGACGAGGCCTTAAAAGGTACGCACTCCTAGCATATCGTATTTTCGACAATGGGCTCCAGTCTTTAAGCACTGGAGTAATCTCCTGCTTCAACGGTAGCTCTATGCCATCGCCATTCCCACATTCTGTGAGTGTGTGCTTCAACGAATACCAGGGCCATGCTCAAAACGCTGACTGTTTACAGGTACTTCTGATGTAAGTGCTGAAGCTTGTTCTTTACAACAACTTGTGGTTTTTATAGCTTCCCGCATTCACTTGCCCCATCGTTTTGATGCGTCTTATATATAGATGTATATATAGATGTATATATAGAGATGAAAAACAAAAAATCCGACGGCCCCTAAGCTGTTTGAATGGTAAAAAATCTTCCGTTGTTTTGATTGCGTTTTAAAGTTTATTTGCCACAACCACAGGGTCACAACTAAAGATGGATAAACGCAGTGTTGGTATACAATTCACGAAAGTTCAGCAAGCATAACGCCCACAGTTGAAGTGATTGAATGCATTGTTAGCATTGTTGATGTTGGGGTGGTGATGGTCTGGAGTTGGCTTCTACCCTCATGTTTAATTTTTACGTTGACAGCTAACCAAGTTTCAATATAACAGCTGCCTCGCATTGAAATCTCCCAGCGTCCCTATTTCAAATTTGAATTTCGTTTTGCAATTTCAGCGGGAAATCGATATATGTATCTGTCGCTCAACATGCCCCATCGCTGTCATGTCATTATTAACCCCCTCACAAGAAACCGACGCTTTCCGACGCTTCTGTCGTGGTTTAATACATGCTGTTTACGGCTGAAGCCGCCCGCACCAGACCAAGACAGCCTCATGCATATGCTTTAGAAACTCCAATGAATGCTTTATGCGCCCGTCTTTTTTGCGTATAATAAACTGGATCGCAAAGGGGCAGAAATTTTTCACTCGTGCTTCATGTAGAGTACTAGGATTGAAGTCGTTTTGCTCAGAGGTCAATGCACCAGTGAACAGCACTTAAATCGTCAGCATATGAGGAGCTGTTCAAGGGTGGACACCGAGGAGAACTTGAATCATGTAGACAATGGATCGGATTGGATTTTTGTTGTTCTCTTACGTTCGAGGCGTTTCTGGATTGGAAACGGATCGGATTGTCGTTGCTCATTTATGTTCACGCCTAATGACCCCGCTTTTAATTCCCGTTTGAGCGATATTATCTTCGCGCTGCTAGAATGTCCTTCATAGTTGTAGTTTGATTTATTCGACTATCAGCGTTATGACGACAATTCTTCTAGTAGCGTGTCTCGTAAGCATTCCCACACATTTCAACTCCACTACATATAAACAGTGCTTAATACAGTAAAGCGTTCTCCCGAAGCGCATGTTAATTTCGGAAATACCGTAATTGAAAGTCCACCCAAGGAAGCGCATATCTTCTCCTTTACTCCTCTATAGTGTTATGGGCCCCTTACGCAAAATGTCTACTCAACAGAGAATATCTGCTGAAAATCCCTCCCGGGCACTTGGACTTCAGTGATTTGGACATCAAAATGTTATGTGGAAATCCGAGAAGTTAATCCGGGACGTTGCTTTAATGGCGCTGTTGTACAGGCTTGGGTCCAGTACGGGGTTCTTGCTTGATGAATGCGACCGGTTGTACTACGTTGTGTTCTCCGCGATTACTCGGAGCGTGGGAGGGACGAGATATATGTAAGAATTTCAGCTCGGGGAGATTGAGCATGTATGGTGCCTCTGCGTATGCAATATTAGCATCAGTAGTTTTGTGTTGCTGTTTTACTGAATTCGGAGTCACATACATATACAGGGGGAAGCGAGTGATTAAAGGGCGATGTTATTTCTTTTGTTTTTCTCTTCCAGTGCTCTCCTGTTTCGAGAGTTTCGGGAACAGCAGAATTCCGCAGGACATCAATTGATTATTATCTACTGTGTTAAACGCTCAAGTCATCTATCGATGACCAAACGATCTACTCCAAACGGGCAAGGGTTGGACTACAACGGGACTACTATAGTATCAATAACAGCCATTTCATTTCAACGTGACAGGAATGATCACTTAGAAATGAGATGTTATGATCTCTCTGACGACTATCTCAGGCTCGGGTCTTGGAACTAATTTTCAATTCTCCTCTGAAAAAACTACTGTTAGCTTTTGGGGATTAGCGATTAACTATCCCATGTTAGCCTTCTGAGTGCACGTGACTTCATGAATCATTTCTTAAATGAAGGAAATCCTATTGATAAGCCATTATCGTTTTATGTCTGGAGCGTCAGCCCCGGTACAATCACCAGCAAAGTCCATGTCATACGCACAATCCCAGAAATCGACGCTATACCGTTGTACGCGGAAGCGACATTTATTGTAGCAACCCAGAACTGTTCGGCAACATGTGTGAGCGTTGAGAGTAAACAGACACCTAGTAAGACACCTCTATTACTGGTAATAGGTCGCGTGCATTCGTTAAAAATATCGCACCAACATGTTACAAAACAACCAATTTCAAGCCAATTTTGCCTACACTTCCCAGAGCCATAGGCGTGAGACTTAACTGTCCAATGTACATGGCACAATGTTTTACATATAACTTACAATAATACTTTTCAATGTTGTAGTCGACGAAGTCACCAATAGTTTACAAGAAGCTACTATACTCTAAAATCAACTTCGCAGTGTAACACGGCAAGAACCAATCCTGATTCAGAATGGTATAATTCTTGCACCTCATACGTGAAAAACAAAAGGTGATCGTGCTGCGTCTCACCAATAAGGTCACTAAACGTTATCATTCTGAATTGTGATTGCCCTTGGCCGTGTGCAGAAACTGTCCACTAATCTCTTTAAAATCACACGCGGTTGTGAGCTTACCTATCTTTGAAGACGATGCCGCCTCTACCACCACGCCGCTAACCACTAGCAGCACCATGCTTGCGACCACAAGTATTCGTTTCAAAGATAATAACCAGCACGAGCACGCGCAACCTGTGGCTCTCGAGCCCATCACTGCACCGTACGACATCGTCCCAATTTCCCTCATCTCACTTCCTCGTGTATCTCCTACACAGAAGACGTAATCACCGTACTGACAGTACTCACTCCCCCATTCCAAATGTCAAGCGGAAATTCGGTTTTGGATCTCCCGATGAAGTGCGTGATCGCTGCTCTTCCTTCCTCGTCCTGAAGTGCGCTGTGCTCTTCGCTGTCGCCGCTACGCGGCGCTCACGTGGAACGCGAATAGGGAAAGAAAGGGCATTCGGGAAGAAAGAGCGAAATGTAAAGGAGGAGGAGGAGGAATATTAATCAAGCGGCCGCCGCATGGCGCCAGCGTAGGCGGTTGGACTTGTACCGCGCGCTCCGGAGTCTTGGCGGTATCTTTCGTCTTCGCGGAAATCCGTCGTCCGCGTTCCATTAAAGGAGATTGGGGAAGTCGAGAAGTGGGTACGGGAAAGGTATAAGGTTGCCCGTAAGACGTTCACTGTCAACTTTTTCTTTTTAAGGTGGATCGTGCATTCAATGGTGTGGAAAGAGTGGGGTTGCAGGGAATATTATGTATAATTGGGAAGCTAAGGGTTTTGGCATCCACGTTAAACGGCAAACTTTTTTCTCTCGTAGTAATGGAAGGAAAACGTGCTCCAGAGATCATGTTTCACTATATATTGTGAGAGGAGCCAAATTAAGTGAATAACAA
>JARGYV010123010.1:0-13592 GCA_029532675.1 Ornithodoros moubata | reverse complement strand
AAAAAAAAAAATTTTAATCTCTTTATCTGAAACATGTCAGGCATTCGGCAGCACAAGAAGTCATTACTCAAAAGCTTAAAGGGTCTTCATGCTTTTCCTATATCTTCAGTTTATATAATGTTGAATGGCACAAAGGCTGAATTAGAAATGCATTAATAACACATAAGGGGACAGAAAACTGGGGAGACAGTCAAATTCTGATAATTTGTACATACTACATATTTTTTTCTTGTGTCTCTCACTGCTCTAATATGAGTTTGCATCAGCTAGCCTGTCTCTTCTGATTTTGCTCTTTTCCATAAAAAAAGCTGAACGTCATTTTTTCCCTCTCAATCCGACTCCATTTCAAATGACCAGCCACAGTGATCAGAAAATTATAACACCTGCCAAACAGACAAGTGAAAAGCAAATGATGATGGTGATCATGATTGCTTGTTTTATGGTGCAAAAGGTGAGTAAGGCCATAGAGCGCCAATCTATGGTTGAATGTAATGGCTGCGACAATATACGAAACTTTAGAAAGAGAAAAATGGAAAAGTTAAGACAACGCTAAAGCAAGAGCAAACTAGGGACAAACAGCAAATGAAGCAGCAGATGAACAAAGCAGCAGTCTGCACAGTGTGGAAGCAGCGAGAGGGAAACTGTTTGCTGCAATGAGACTTTAGAAATATGAGACAGCTACCGAGATGGTGGAAGCAAATCTGCAACAAATGTTGGGAAGACAACAGTGCGAAGTAACGACACTGGGTGAATGCTGGCAGCCATGGCTACATCGAAAGCCACATAAAAAGACACTTGTGTCAGTCCAACCTCACTCCTGCGAACACTCTGCAGAATAGGCCAGTCTGGAATGAGATCAGCCAGCGATGGACGGCGAGATTCCCGATGGACGACAAGGTCGGTAATCTGTATCATTTATGTGCCACGAGACATGGGGGAAAGAGAAATGAACAACACACATAACAAGACATAGAGATGTGTACGTACACACACTATCACACACAGCACATGTAACAAAGAACAAAAAGACAGCCACCAGCCAATTTTTTGCATCTAAAATGTAAGTGAATTTATTGCTCGACTTTCTGTATAATAAATAAGAGTCTAATCTGTGCTTGTAAAGCTTGCAATACGTGAAGAAAGTCTAACAACAAGTGAACATGTGAGCAACTGCACTATTGTACTTTACATGATTAGCATTAACGGTTTGCAGTTCACATGTTTTGAAAACTTTTATTGAACACCACATATCCTCAGAGGAGGCGGAAAAACAATTTGAACAAGACAACAAAGGTGAACAATGTTAGCTTGTCAGACGTAAGAAATGAAAATCTCTGAAAAATATTCTGCATTACATGACAAACTTTAACTTAATATACGTAGGCTTTAAATGCTCTAGAATGATTCCGAAGTTTTGTAAGTTGCCTTTGTCATCACAAACGCACTGGTGCTGGTGCAATTTGCTTCCCATACACATATATGAGATCCCACAGAGACATGTAAACAAAACATAGACATTAAAAACATCGACACTGAAAGCTGTGCAGCAGGGAAGTGTAAACACAGATGTTAATGCAACTATTTAATTTCTTTTTCTCAATGGTGATGCCTTTTGCTTTATTGATATTAGTATAGTAGTGTCTGATACCAAAATTTATTCTTCTTTGCCTACATTATGAAGTTAAGAATTAGACAAGGTGCAATTATTACAATCAACTGGCTGTTCCTGACGGATTCTGAGAGGGAATACCATGTGAACCACGGCAGTTAGTGCTAGCACATACTTTGCATGCTTCCTACTTCGACTTCAAGTAAATCCCATTCGTTAAAACTGATAATAATTGCAATCACTAGGAAACTAACCTTGTAGTCTTAACAAACTACAAAAATAAAGAACACAGTAATTTAAAATTACTAATGGGGTGTCACTAACATGTCACCTGTGACGATGTATTAATTTTATATAGTACGAGGGTTGATCAAAAAGTTCCCAGGCTAGCCCTGTAAAAATGGAACCAAATCATGTATTCAAATTTCTGCCCTATCCCATTCAATGTATTCTCCTTGGGCACTGCCATTGTCGCTGCCATTGTAGGAATGCTTCCTGGAAGACTTGTTCTTCCAGCTGCTGAAGCCCCTTCAGCGATTCCACCTCGATCATCTGGATGTTGTCAAATCAGCTGCCCTTCAGCCGTGACTTCAGCTTAGGGAACAGGAAGAAGTTGCAAGGGGCCAAGTACGGGAGATAGGAAGCGACGATCGTGCCGTTACGTGCAAGGAACTCCCATGTTTTCAATGACGAGTGTGAGGGAGCATTGCTGTGGTGGGACACCCAATTTCGTTCATGCCACAGTTCTCGACATTTTTGCCTAATGTCTTCCCCCCAGGCGACTCAGAATTTTGCAGTACAATTAAGAGGTCACAGTGTGACCAGCAGGGACGAATTCTTGATGCACAATACCGCGAATGTTGAGGAGAGCGACCAGCGTGTTTTTTGTTGCACGTCTGACCTGCCTCGTCTTCCTTGGTCTTGGAGATTGTAAGCTTCTCTGCTGCAATGACTGCTGTTTGGCCTCAGGGTCGTACTCGTAGACCCCACTCTCGTCTCCAGTAATGATCCTTGACATGAAGTTTGTGTCATCCCGTGCCTCCTGGAGGAGCTCATGGCAGACTTTGACACGGTTTTGTTTTTGTTCTGTGGAAAGGAGTCTGGGCACAAACTTGGCAGCCACGCGACGCATGCTCATATTGCACGTAAGGATTGCTTGAGCTGTTTCAAACAACACATCGGTCATGTCAGCTACTTCTCTTATTGTGGCCCTGTGATTCTCATGCACTAGACCCTTGATTTTCTCCACAACTTCCACCGTGCTGCTTGTGGATGGTCTTCCTGACTGTTCATCGTCCAGTGGAGCCTTGCAACTTCTAAAATGTGCGTGCCACTCAAAACACATTTTCCGACTCAGTGATTCATCACCATAGGCCTACTGAATCATCTCAAGCAATCATGACGTTCGCCCTCTGCTCATGTTTGATGTCCATGACAAAATCGCAAACGGGGTCCTATTTGTGACCAGAAATTTGCTAATAACTCTGGTCCCAGAGTAAATCGGGTGACGCCACGCGGTACACTGATTGGTCAGTATCATATCTCCCAGATGGGGCCATCGCGCCCTCGTGCTGCCATCTGTCACTCAGGGATAAAACCAGTCCTGGAACTTTTTTATCAACCCCCATATGCTTATATTTCAATTTGTTTTACAACCTTATGAACACGGAGCAGCCAACAAGCACACAGACAGCACAAGGACAAGCACAGGAAGGGCATAAAGAAGGACAAGGATCAGTTATCCTTAATAGTCCACCTTCATGGCAAGGAAAACATCCAACCTGTACCTCAGGCTATAATGAGGAGAAGCATAAGAGAAAGCTAGCTTCGAGAAAGAATGAAAGAGACAGGGTGTGACAGCAGGAGTGGAAGGCAACTGGCCAACCTCTGACTTCTGCTTATGAACCCGTTGGAGTGTGGGCCAGTCTGGGATTATGTCGGCCAGAGAGCGGCGTCGAACTGGGACGGCTGGAAGGGACAGAAGGTCGTCTTCCTAGATAGGGGGACGTCCAGTGTTTCGTCCGCAATTACTAACATAAACAACTGCTCATATCAAATGCTACAGACAACTCACTGCTGGTGAGAGGAAAAAATGATGTCGTCGAGGAAAACAGAACGCGTGCCTACCAAATACTGGCCACAAGCAGCAAATGATCACCTGAATGGCACTTGCTGGGATGCGAAAGACAAAAAGAGGTCAAAACGATTGCAGTATGGATGGGCATAAAAGTGAATGCGCACATACAAAAACACAAAAAAATGAATGCATGCACATAGATGAAAAAGGTGCAATAGAAAACACAAAGCTGTGCCACACAGACAAAACTAATAGTTGAAAAATGTGAAAAAAAAAAAAAAACTGCCAAGAAATATAAAAAAAGTGTACATATACAAAATAGGTCATACAAAAAGACAAATGAGAAACACCATATGGCATGAGGTAAAAAATGGCTATGCGTTAACATTACCTTCTTTCGAAGCTGTGCCAGTTCATTTTCTTCTTCCTTGGCCTTCAGTTGCCAATCTGGGTCTCCCTTGTGCATTCCCCACTTTGCATATTGTCTGCAAGGCAACATTTATTCACAAGTTACAAAAATTAGCACATTTGCTACATTATTTAAGACTCTTTTCACTACTAGCAAAATGCACAAAATCTTAATATGTCATCATAATACAAAATACTTGAGCGAGCAATGTGAAAACTTCTCTGGTGTTTACAAATATCGACAATGTTATCTCAGTTCTTTGCCTGTGCCTGTCGGTCATGTTTTTTTTTTTTTTTTCAGTTGTCTCAATTCTTCTGATTAAATAGTGATTTGTGACCACCTTGTCTGGTCTACATGTCTAGGACACAACATTTGGTGACAAGAGCTGGAGTTCATGGAACCCTAGAAGTTTTCATGCAAATACATAGTAGTCAGTGAAAAAATGGTGAAAGACACCTTACAAAGGAACAGCATGGCAATAATAGGGCAAAAAAAACATATTGATGACGGCGCGTCAGACTGGTTGTCGTATGAGGAGCACTTGACAGCATTTCTGGGAGTGCCCAACAATGTTCAAGTAAACACAGTTTTCAGCATCATTGGACCGAAGAAATACTCGTTATTGAAGATGCTACTAGCTCCAGGCAAACTATCAAGCAAAATGTTAGAATAACTCACAAAAATGTTGCGCGATCACCATTCACCAAAGTCGTCAGTCATCACTGAGGTTGAAATTTTTCACAGATGCATCCCACGAGAAACGCAAACGATCGCAGAACTTGTGATGGAGCTGAAATGTCTTGCGCAGGATTGCAAGTCTGAAGCAAACTTGGTAGACACCCTTTGAAACAAATTTGTTTGTGGCCTGGTAAGAGTAGACATTCAGAAGTGCCCTGCTTGCTGAGGACGAGTCTTTGACTTTCAAAAAAGCAGTAGAGAAGGCTCTGGCTTTATAAAAACCGCAGCTGCGTGTCACAAGCCATTGACCAACGACGAAGTCAACAAGACGACCAGCAGTGGTCATAGAAAACCAGACTGTTATCGATGCGGCAGAGAAAATGCTCAAGAGTGCCGTTTTCAAGATGAGATTTGCCATTCGTACAAAAAGCAGGTTCACATACAGCGATATGCGGCAGACGCGCACTCAAAGTGGCCCAAAGTTCTCATGCTTCTGCCACTGCAGATGTCACTGCTCAGTGGCTTTGAGAGCTTTTCAGCCATTCTGATGTGCCTGTAACCATTGTGACAGATATTAGACCACAATTCTGCTCTGAACTCTTTCACGTCTTCCTCAAGCAGAACAGTGCAACGCAAGTCATGACAGCACTCTACCGTGCATCATCCAATGGAATAGTGGAGCGTTTCATTAGAACACTGAAAGAAGGCTTAAAGAATAAACCAAAGCAGTCAGTTAAGGTGGGACTGGCAAACCTGCTGTTGACATACAGGAATAGACCTCATGCAACAACAGTGCAATCGCCGGCTGTCCTGATGTTCGGGAGGAATCCACGAACTCGCCTTGGCTATTTGAAACCTTCTGTACAGTCAACAGCCAGCCAGAAACAGCTCAAACAGTCTCTGTGCAGGAGCTCTAGGGATATAGATTTTATTGCTGGCGACAATGTTTGTGTCAAGAACTACAGAGGTGGTGATAAATGGCTACCTGGAATTATCATCAATCACACAGGTCCTGTGTCATACAAGGTGAAGGTGACTACATGAGCTTGTCACCTGGAGGCATCACGTGGATCAGATAGTCGGAGAAAGTTCATGCGAATCACCTGCGAAACCGGCAGCCTGTTCGTTTCTGACGACATGCCACGAAGGTGAGCCTGAGGAGTGACCCCAGAGCGAACTTGTGTCGGCGCTGGCACCATCAGATGCTGAAGAGACCCGCAGGTACCCTTCACACGTGCAACGTCCACCGGACAGATATCAAGCTCCAGCAAAGTGACATTTCTTGTTGGTCACAGACTTATTGTTATCAGGGATTTTGTGTGGTCTTGTGTTTTGAGTTTTGGATACTAAGCTAGAGTGAAGGGAATGTTATATAAGCCTTAGTTTTGGTTTAGGAGGCTGCGCGTGCTGTAAGTGAACTCGTGGCTTGCGAGCGTTGTTCTGGTGACTGCCTGTGCCTGTTGATCACATTTTTTTGGTTGCCTCGATTCTTATCATTAAGTAATTATCAGCGGGTACCTTGTCTGGTCTACATGTCTAGGACATAATGCTGACATGTACTACCTCAGATGAGACTTCAATTACCAGAAGAGAATCTCACCTGTGCTTCAGCATTGCACGGAAGTCCATACCGCTCTCATCTGCAAACAAAGGAAGCACTGCATTAACACTACGCCATACAAATGCCTCAAACAGGACATTGCAAAATGGCTGGGCAATATGCACTACGAGGAGGACAACAAAAAACTCACCACTAACGAACAGGCTCATGTTGACAGAATCCTCGCCGTGCTTATTGTATGCAACGACCTTATATTTGCCTTCATCGGTGGATTTTGCTTTGCGAATGCAAAAGCAAACTGTGTTTGTTTCTCCATCTGTGATCACCTGGTAGCGACCACCTTCGTAGATTTCACCCACGCCCTTATAGAAACGGAACTGTGGCACTGGGTTGCCTTCCACCTGTATTGAAAGGTAAGCTGTGCCTCCTGCATTCAAATAAATTGGTTCGTCATCAAAGAAGGCTTGGTCATCTCTTTCATACAATATGTATTTACACTTATTTTATCATTCATTTTATATGTAACAAATAATGGTGTTTCCTGATTGCACTGCTTGCATGTAAGGACTGGCAAACTCTCGAGTGTAGACATAGTTTTTAAAAGACAACTAAAACTGCATTATGGAAAGAGAAGGATGATGTGCAACAGCATTCTACTGAAACTTCGAGACCAAAGTAACAAGAAGCTTCATTGTTACCCTCAAGCGCAGAAACATTCTCCTGGTAGTCAACTATGATAGGAGGTCCCTCTTCTGTCTCTGGTATCGGTTTCAAGGGTGTGGACTCCTTCTCGACCTTGTCCTGAAGGTCAGATACACTGCAGATACAAAGAAGAGAAAGGTCAGAGGTAGCTTGTTATATAACAACAAAGTACCGTATAAGTGGTGAAATTTGCAGGCTCAATAATTCGCGAAAAACGCGAGGAGCCAGCATCAGGCAATTATTCGCGGAACCTTGAATTTGCGATGCCGCCGTGCATCGACCCCACACGAGGCGTCTTTGGGGCTTCCCACCTTGAACTAACAAAATGACAACTCTGGACAAGTATTCCTTTTAAGCTCTTGTGACTCAGAGTGCTACAATGAGGGGTCGTCACTCGGGTGGTATCTGGGTCATTGTCGAACTGCCGTGTCTGCGAGGCAGCGTAGCAGCGTGGCAGCGTCCTAAAACCGATACACGCAGGCTGGATGATCGAGGCTTACAAGGAACTTGAATTACGGGACGCCGGCATCCGCATGGGGTTCAACAAAGCTGGACTGTTAACTGCTCTCATAGCGGAGTATAAGTGAAACTGCAGTATAAGAGTGTAATAAACCGCACACATAAGATGTCTCAGCGTCCTCAGCCTTGTTCCTTTCTTGTATTTTCCTGTTATTCCTTCGAATATTTTGCGGGACTTTATATTCTCAAAAAAAAAAAAGAGTGCTCGCATATTTTGCGAAAATTCTTATGTATACAGTATCCAATAAGTATGTGCTTCACCTAGTACGTCTGAGGTCAATACTGGAGCGACGCCGCTGTCGAACCTCTACCACTTCACCGGGGCGCAGTTTCTTCACCTTGCCGGCTTCGTCCACGAGGATGCCTTTCTGTAGTTGGTTGGCAAGAAGGATATGTTAAGACAACACAAGTCATGCCACGATTCTAAGATATACTCTTTCGTTCTTCTTTTTTTTTTTACTTTTACTACATGGGAGAGTGAAACACAGTAACAATTAAATTATATACAAGTGCAACTCTCCCTATAGGGGCTCTCACTTGACCCCTACTTGCTATTGGCTGTATCTACCTACTGTTTCACTTCAATCTTAAACACTGAGGAACAGAAATCATGCTGAACTACAAAAGAGCTGACCACTGTGCAACTGATTCTAAGCTTGCATCTGCTACTACTCTATGTAGCAAAACATATACGTAATCTATGTGAAACAATACGCACTACAACAACTAGGCAAAGGCTCTACAGATGTAGTACTCAATGACACAAACGTGAATACACATGCAACATAAACAAAATAAGGTACACAAAACACAAATACATGCGCAATTGGCAGCAAGCTACTCCATTGTAAGAACACAAAAAATTAAACAGTGCAGTACGAGCATATAGCCTATGTGCGCAATATGCTGGTCTGCTTGATAATTTTTTCAAATACAGCAGAACATCAATATAAACCTAGCATCTGTTGCTGAAAATTTGCAGCCCATAAGTGTATTGTGAAGTTCTGCTGCATTTGCCAGATAGCAAGAGAAGCTTGTTGAGCATGAATCCCCATTAGATTCAAAGTGCACACACACGCACACACAGCAGAAGCCACATAGAAAGCACATATTCAGCATCAACAGCAGAGGGAGGGGACTGCAGACAAATACGTGATGTGGTGGTTGTAACGTAGTGAAACATTTTGCATCATAGGTATTCAAACAAAATGATAAACTGGGATTATGCACAGTGCCACAAATATATGTACATAAGTGAGCATTAAATATAATGAGAGTGACAACCAAGGCAGTGAGGCTTCTGAGATACAGTAGGGAAACCATATGTTCGACAAGCGGAAACAACTTTTACAACATAAAAAAGGTATCACCATGCTTTAACATCAAAAAGAAAGCTGTGTACTCAAAGACCCCACAGTACCTGTCACTTTGCACATCAACATGCTACTGTCCAACCATTAATTACAAGTACTGCAGCGCAACATAAAACAATAAGAGAACAGTTAAGGTGTCATATTTCTTAAGGGTAATACATACAGTGTACACTTCTGGACACTACAAAACTTGTGTTTGTACATGAATATTGGCAAGTAACTATTGTGCAATAAATTTAGCTACATCCAGCTAGTTGCTTCTTCGGAGCCCTAGTGGATGCCGCAGTATTTAAATTACAATGTGAAAGTGAATCTAAGGACTAGTCTCCTAAGTGATACAAGGTACAAAATGAGTAGAAGGTATTATAAAGAGATATGTAGCAGAAGATTGCAGCATTTGCTTGGATGAACCTGTTGCACTTTTCCCACGCAGCAGTCTTGAAATGCAGGGGAAGTTGTCTGAATACTCTTTTGGCCTGGTCAGTTGTTATGAAGTTGTGTGTAGAGCTGCAGCAGTGTTGTTGCTGAGCTAGCTAAGTACGTAGTAGTATTACACAAAGAAAGGTATCCCTTCACTTTGTTGTATCATGCACAGCAAAAGGAAGTGTTCATAGCTGATTTCTTTTTTATGGAAGCAGATAAACAAATGCATCCCGCTACACCTTAACAACTTTTTGTCAGTGCAGGTAGTTAAAATGCTCAATCGTTCCATTTGAAAATGTAATAAGCTTCTGCACTACTAATTGACATAATAATTACCACTTCGCCTTTCAGGTTTATACTAGTACTTGCTTTCAGAGATGGTCAATTCTGGTAGGACAGCCTTGTTAAAAATTCTGGTCAAGTCAGGTTACAGGAAGCTGAGTTATTGTGCTGGAGTAGCACTATTTCAAATAGTTATCCATATATGAACCCAGCTGCTATTATGTACTGACGAGTTAATGTGCAAAGCAAAAGATTACTAAGACTCTGTTAGAGACAATTTCTAATGTCACTGAATAAAGCCTGGCAAATGCTACTGAAACACAGGCCGACATCAAAGTTATTACACTGACCTAAGCAAGAACAAAGTTATCCACCAACTGAGCAAATTATCTGCTCTTGATGATATAGATATTTTCTTTAAGTATGTTTGAAAGCAAACACAGAAATTGTCTCTGCTGATGAAGTTGGAAGGCAGAAGCAAAAAATGTGCTCCAGCCTTCCCCACTGAGAATGCAAGTCATCAAAACACTGTTGCTGGGCAACAATGGCCACCAAAAAATGAATGCTGTCTACAAGAAAGACTAAATGATGTGTCCAATAGTACAAAATGCAGACTACTGCTATATGTTCAAAAAGTTTTCTACCTACACATGACTAAAAAAAGCTTTCACTGCTGGTACACATCAAATCTATCTGTAGAAGGGACACATACCAAAAGGGTACAGTCTGGGAGAGCATCAAAATGTACTCTAAAAAAGTTTTTTTCTTTCGATTGGGTGTGTAATGTGGAAGAGGGATGCAGGACGTGTCAGCTGTTTACAGCAGTCACGTGAGAGCTCATACGTTAGCAGCAAAAAAAGCTACAAAGGTGAGCAGAGACAGCCCGTGAATTAGACAGCAGAAAACATGCATTCATTTCCTAATATGGGACTATGAAATATTTTATGTGACTATAAGGCTTATTGTAAATATATTTTACTGAAATACTACTTCACATAAGTGTAGAGTCCCTTATTTCAGTGACTTTGAATTTTATATTCCTCGTGACTAGTGTCACAACATTATGACTATATTAATATTTGTGATTATTACTGTGGTTGTATTTACCCAGATCCTTCAGGTCATAATTTTCTAACCAATTTCAAACCATGCACACCTGCTAAGAACTACATCACACAAAACGCAGAGGAACCGACTTTGGAGGCATGCTGAAAGAGGTGTGCCCACAGCGATAGAAACAACGACCAGGCCAAAACACGACGACGGTACTCCACGTCGTGCACACCACACCAACCTCGTCAGCAGTCATGATGACCGACCCGCGTCGAGATCCGCCGGGTGACTCGGGTTGAAGGCCTGACCCACTACGGCCAGGCTCCAAAGAATCCTTGCGGTGTGGCTCTGGAGTCGGCTCTTTGACAGTGGGTACCTGCATCTTGCGGGGCTCATCCATTCCTGGCTCCTGTACAGAGATCTCTGGGACACTGTCCTTCTTCTTGGATGGCCTTCGCTTGAGTGGGGTCTTGACTTCAAGCTTGTCTTGAGGTTTGGGTTCTGGCTCCCCATTTGTGATTTCCTGAGGCTAATGAGATAGGGGGATTATGTGTGACTTGTGTGTACTAAAATAGGTGAGGAGAGAAGGTGAAGAAGTTGCGGATGAAGTGCTGCGTTGAGAGCGTAGTTGCCCGAAGAGTATCTGAAAGGCAATTTGTTGTCAGGAGACTGCCCAGTGTGCCATGCAAGCGTAATTGCTGTTTGGTGACCCTGAGCATAGGAAGCTTGTGGTGTCGTTACTGATCAGATGACATAAAATGCCCCAAGAACAACACTCTCATTGCTGCCTTGAATCATGTGGCTTTTTTGCTCACTTCATGCTAAAGAGGCATCAAAGAAGTAAACTCCCTAAACCAGTTAGGCTACCAATATGAAATGTTGTTCATGGAGCATTTGTAGAACCTTATGAGCTCTCCATTCTGGTCTGTCATAGACCACGAAACAAAACACAAAAAGCACACACTGGTGTGTTCACACACCAGCACAGAGCTCAGCACCACAGTTCAAAAAGCTTCCCATCTCGGACTAGCCTTGCAGAACCAGTAATGTGAGAACACAGAGGGAAGGGGCCGTAAGCCAGTGCTCGGTTAAAACAGTTCAGGACAGAGACAGGGGGGGAGTAGACTTTCGCGGGCCTGCGTCACCACCTTCCCTACCTCTAACATCTTTTCGGCATCATCCACAGTGAGCGTCACTCCCTGGATCATGACCTTCGCTTCTGGATTCA
Source organism: Ornithodoros moubata (assembly GCA_029532675.1). Taxonomy (NCBI): domain Eukaryota; kingdom Metazoa; phylum Arthropoda; class Arachnida; order Ixodida; family Argasidae; genus Ornithodoros; species Ornithodoros moubata. The sequence goes on along the minus strand of JARGYV010123010.1, from coordinate 1,678 downwards.
ACCTCTTCAACTCCTCCGCTGCTACGGACGCATCCATTGCCGTACACACTGAACTCCTTCGCTCCCTGCCTTTTGGCTTCTCCTCAGTTTTTTTCTCGGGTGACCCTGCCCTCTGAACTTTCCTCATTTTCGGCTTATGTTTCTTTTCTTCAACTTCCTCTTCTGTCTCCTTAATTGATATGCTGGGTACACTGTCTTTCTTTGTCGATTTCGTTGTGGTGTCATCGACCATTATGGTTGGCACAGATGACTTCCTGGGAGGTGTCAACTCTTTCTTTGGCTCGGATATACTGGCATGACTATCCTCCTCCTCGGACTCTTCAGGAGAAGCTGAACGCAAGCTTTCTCTCCTATCTGACGGCTGGGATCTCAGCCTGAAGCCAAGCAAGGAGCGAGTGGGCTTTCGTTGAGGTTGAGGAGAGACTGAGTGCCGCCGTAGCTCGTGTGATGGGGGACTGGCACTGCGCTCAATAAGTGAATCCAGCTGAGCAACTGGTGCTGGAGTGGGTGGTGGAGGAACTAAGTCTCGTATCAGGGGAGCTGGGTACTCTCCTGGTGGTGGTGATGGGGATTTTGGGCGTTGAGTGGGAACCTCTGGTGGGGGGGATGGTTCCTTTGCAGGTTCTTTGGGTACAGGTTCTGACCTTCGGTGCACGGGTTTGCGTTCTTGTTCTGCAGGTTTTGTGGCAGGCTCGGGTGCTTTGTCAGGCTCAGGCCTTACCACTGAGTCCCTGAGAGTGGGTTCGACAGGTTGGGGCTCAATCTGAGGACCCAGTTTTGGTTCTGCACCAGGTTCAGCTTTTGTTTTGGAAGGCCGTCGTGGCAAAACAGACTTGGGTTCAGCTGGAGGCTCTAGTTTTTCTGCTTTTTGTTCTTCCTTAGTACTTGACACTCTTCGGGAAAGCCTTGGTGTTGGCTCACTAGGTTTCTCCTCTGCAGCTGGTTCAACTTTAGTTGCAGATGGTCTACGTGGAGATATGCGCATTGGCTCTGGCCTGGCTTTTGGTTTCATCTCTGGCTCAGGCTCAGCTTTAGGCTCCGGTTTTGGTTCAGAAACTCTACGGGTAAGTTTTTGTGCAAGTTCACTGGGTTCTTCTTTGGGAGGAGGCACCTTAGAAGGGGGTTCAACAGACACAGGTTCTACAGCAGGGGTAGGTGCAGGTTCAACAACTGCCTCAGGAAGGCCAGGTTTAGGCTCAACTTTTTTGCTACCTCTACGTCGTGGGAGGGTTTCTGGAGGCTGTAAGACAAATGCTGGCTGAGATCAGAAAGCTGATGGAAGTTCAAGTTGTTGTGGCGAATGGCAACAACCTATTTTCCACAGAGCTAGGAAGAAAGCAAAGTTATTTTCTGACATAACACAATACAATAACCACTGTAAAATAGCTCAAGAGCCATCAATACCAACAAGGAAGTCTCAGACATGCCAACCTATTTGTCATTATGCCCATCTGAGCAGGAATGACAACTAAACAAGTTTTTTAGCTAACTTCAAAATGCACAGGTGAGCTACTTGAGTTTCCATAGTTACCTAACATCAGCTATGTCATGATGCAAACACAATACAATATCTACCATGCCAATAAAGTCTAAGGCTCAGCTTTACCTTAGATTCCCTTCTCTCTGGTTTCTTCTCTTCAACTTTATTTTCTTCAACCCCTTTCTCTTCAACCTTCTT
>JARGYV010123000.1:0-10615 GCA_029532675.1 Ornithodoros moubata | reverse complement strand
CATAATTAAAAAGTTAATTAGTGAAAATTAATTAAGACATCGTTAATGGAGGCCGCCTGGTGCCTCAAAGAACGAGCCCTCTTTCATAGAACATACCACCGTTGATTGCATTTAAAAATAATAATTACCCGATTTATGAAAAATCTGTTCACACTTAACGTGGACACCCTGTATATATATATATATATATATATAAATTTGTGAGCTTTCTCACCGATAAGAGAAATTCGAGACTGAGCGCCTTTGAGATTCTGTTTAGCCAACTCTAGAATCTGTTAAGCAGCGGAAGTAAAAAAAGGAGACGTATACGTCTGAAAAAGAATCAACAACGTATCACATAGCTCTCACGAATGTTTAAAGTAGGATGAGTATGAAGAACGTTGATCCTGAACAGAGGAGCAAAGAAGAAAGCGCCTTCGTCTTGTGTCATTTTAGCAAAACAAAAGCCGAAAGTACGCTGAATACAATCACGTCGCTACACGGTTTGCTGATATTGGTAGGTTTAAATACTGTTCGACTACATCAGAACTTGCATTACAGGAAGTTGCTAGGATCCAACTAACACAGTGATCACATTTCTGTCATTTATATGATTTTTTAACTTTTTTGTTCACTGTTCTCAGATAAAACGAATACTTGAAGATGTCTCCATAGGCAACGCCATCCTTTGTTTGAACATGAGAATAAAAAATTACGGAGTATTGGACACCAAGAATTTAGATATTTAACGACATCCAGTCTCGACTACAAGCTCGTCGTCAATACAAAATGAAAGTATAAATGCATCGTCTTTTGTATTCTTTTTTTACCTAAATATAAAAACGGAAAACGCACAAACGAAAAATTATGACGTTATTATTTTATCATGTGGCCAACGACTCCACTGGTTTCCTTCTCTTTTTCGTGTTACCGTTTATGAACGTTACGTACAACAAGTAAGGGCAGATTCACCCTTGAAACGAAAAACAGACGCGCTATTTATTTATTTATTACATGATGAGAAACTCTCATAAAAGCTGAACGAGAAAAAAAACAAACAAACTAAAGACACACTATTAGATACGAGGCAGTCGACATTAGCAGGTAACTGACACCCAGGAGGCAATGCACAGCTACTAGGAATCAAATTTATGACCAATTTCTTGTTTACCATATTGTTAGTTGTAACCGTATCCCCGGTTGCTTCGTAGCTGTCAGGAAAACGTTGGCTGTGTTGCCGTTTTATAAGGCAAACCTAACGCTCGCTTGTAACAAATACGTGGCGTCTCTTCTCGCTTAGCTCTTGTCCACTCATTGCCGATGCCTGAACTAGTACTGAATATAATTATGTTAGTGCATATTTCGAATACAGAAGGGTACATAACCCAGTGCACGCGTGCGCAAAGAACGCTTCAAAAAATAAATAAATAAAGAATGAAAATGGCACCTCATCACCGACGCTATCCCCATTCAGTCGGTACGTTCCCTGCCGTTCTAGTGCGTCGATCAAGGGTGTTCTACCGTAATCACGTGCATGGTTCTCTTACATACTGCGACTGCAGAAAGTTTGATGTAAAGTTTGTCAACGAAAGCACAGAACCTCAGATACTAAAATGGCTGCACGTTGAGTGATATGGTACGACTGTCAGAGTTTGCTACAGCGACACACGAGGATCTCCGAATTCCGTAATTCTAGCTACGCCATACACGTAAACAGGTTGGTGAAAGCCGTTAGTCAAATGGTGAATGAAGGAGAACACAAGTGAGAAAAAAGATATTTTAGTCCGAGTAACTTCCAAGACGATTTCTAGACGATTTCTAGAGTAGTACTTTCCAAGACGATACCAAGGAGACTTCTTTATTCTTTCCTCGGTCCACCTGAACGTCTGAACGTAGCTCTTTGAGGATTTACAACATGTGTCGTTTCTATGAACGCATAGGCGTTAAACCAATCCGCCGATGCTTGGTAAATAATCATAGTAGCTCCCATATTCCTCCTCTCTAGTTCACACACTTCACTGAAACAGCTGGTGGGTGAATAACAAAGTGCGTACATGGCATGTTTTCTCGCAATCAATGACGTAATTTCGAGGGAGACTATCGCGATGCTCCGGAAAGCCTACCAAGCCCACTATATGAGACAATCGTGAAGCGCGAGAGCGAGATTTGTAGGCGCAGCACCCGAGTTGGTCAGACTTAATCCTCCTGGATTACACTAATTTAGTTTTTACTGAATTTAAAATATTGAAAGCCGGACTTAGCAGTGTTAAGAGTAAGATTAAATAGCATTATTTGCGCAAGAGAGACGCTCTTGCCTAATTTTTGCCTTCTTGATCATTTGAAGCATCAGAACTAAGTATATTATGATTCATATGTCATTTGGGCATAGAAGCGGTAGTACCGGATTTATCTTTTTACAAGAAGCTATTATTGCTGAGAAACTGATGAAGCCGTGTACCAGAGCAGACAGTCGATGCGCGTGCTTTTCGTTCTTAAAATTTCTGGAGTGGTTGAGAGGATCACTGCAACGTAACTATTAATAAGGAATAAAGGCGGCACTTTTTAACAAGTTCTAAAAGAGCTCCATTACCTTATTTTAGCACTTCGTTGAAACTAGTCGCAAAAGTTGAAGCTTATTGGCTCCAATATTTTAGAGGAACAGCACATTAACAACATGCCCAATTGCATTTATAAACGTGTCTCATGAAGACATCCTTCTGCTTCCTATCCATTTCGTAGTACTGCAACGCTACGTTGATTCGTGTGAACCTATGAACGGGCCTAGTATACATTATTTGAATTTCACAGGTCCAACAACAATGCAGCACACCGTGGTTTTGTCGACTCATCCCCACGCCATCACGGAGCCAGCACATGTACGCGGTAGCAAAACGGGAACATAAAAAGTAGACGAAGAAGATGTTGGACGATAGACATATATGGAATGTAATTGTTTATATAATTAGTGCCGAAAGCTTTGGTATCCGATGCTTCCGCATGTTACACGAGATCTTGAGTCATTGTCGGTACGGGACTGAAAAGATGCGACCCTCGAGTAATCGCTCGCATTACGGACAGGGGTAAATAGACCGGTTCTCTGGTTTCTCAAAACATGGTTGGCATAGCTCGGAACACGAAATACGAAGCTTTTGCGTAATGGAAAGAGAGTTATGAAAGAAGCCTCGCATAGCATTCAAGGCAGACCGGAGCTCATTGTCACAATGGTAGTAGGTGACATCACTTCACTGAGAAAAATAAAAAGTTTTGACGAACTTTGAAAACTGCTAAAAGATACATCGTTGTAGGGGACTAACAGCTGGGAATAACATATATTCTCTAGAGAGAGTGCAGTGCTGAGGGCATCATAATTCACAAAGACATTACAAAACTTGTACGTCCTTTCTTGTATTACGCTGTTTTATTTTACTAGTTTCGTTTTATTTCCTTTTCGTACGAAACTGTTTGGGCATACCGCACGTGGTAAAGCTACACTCTAAATCCGAGAGCGCATACTGTGTAAGCCAAAAGCGACAAACCTGTATTCTGGGCGTTAATTTGATAAATGTAACGTGGCACATAATTTTTCAGTTCTTTCAAGCGGCCAAATTCTTATTGTGCTGCTGGATAGCCGGCACGCTTCTCATTGTCAGACATGTACCACTGACATGTGACGGCGATGGTCTTATCGCGTTTACCAGTGTTTCTTTTTTTTTTTTCGTATTCGCTGTTGCGCCCATTCCCCAGGCTTTGACGAACTTGTCTCTGCTGGCTGCAGGTGCCCCTATGAAATAGGAAGAGCAGTCAGTGCGAAGTGCAGGGTAATCTTTGTCTTTTCTCTCGTTAACAAGCAAAATAATTAATTAAGACAAACCGCTGCAGTTAAAGAGGTTTTTTTTTTCAACCATTTTAAGCGCTGTCATTATGCCTGGGTTGGTTTTTCTCGTTTAACACAGAAATATTTGCTCCGACGACTCTGCGTTCACTTGTCTGAAAGAAGGAAGTCATTCCTAATTAATTATTGAGCAGTGCAGTACTTTTTCTTTCGTCTCCCCTTAAACTTCAATTAACGCGACTCAGCGACGGGGAGCAAGGAGGGCAAGCCACGCTGTATAGAACCTGCGGAAACGCATGCCACGTAGAATAACCGACTCGTGGTGCCATATATGCTACCAGCGGCCTGGCCAAGTATGCTAAAAAATGAGTGCTTATGTTCAGACCGGGAGGCCATGAGTTCGAATACTAATGCCGGTTGTGCCTCATGTGGTTTTTCTCATGGATCCCCGTACGATAACAGTCATATGCCGTCACCATTCCCTATGACGTCGGGTCAGGTCGCATGTCCTCCTTTAACACCCCTCGAACAACATGCCGCCAGGCTAGGCAGGCACCGGTTACGATACGCCAAAACGCCATGGCTATGCTACTTGAATCAGCAACGTAGTTGACACAGTCAGGGCCACGTAGCTGTGTGACGAATATACTATACTCAACCCGGTAACTTTATCGAGCTCTACCGGACACAGAATGACGGCTATACTAAGCGTTACGTGATGACACATTGACGGTACGAAGTATCGCCTGATACAGGGGGCATATTTTTGAACGTATGCGCAGCTTATTTGTGCCGTGTCTAGGAGTGTACATCTTAAACGTGCCCAAACTGTAACATGGCTCACGCCACCTCCAGGCCTTAACCCCGTTTGCGTGCTTCACGTGCTTGTTTGTTCACAGACAATGTTTAACACGTAGCGACCTATTGTGAACACTGAAAAGTGCTGTATAAGTAATAATTTTCGCGAGGAACTAATTTTCGCGAAATTCGCGTGCGCTGTTTTTTTCGCGAATTTAAAGTTCCGCGAAATATTCCAAGAAATAACAGAAAGGAATAATACGAGGAAGGATACCAGAAAGGAATAAGGCCGAGGACGCTGAGACATCTTATGTACGCGGTTTATTACACGCTTATACTGCAGTTTCAGTTCTACTCCGCGAATGAAATGGGGTAAGTCCAGAGTTGTCCTTTTGTTAGTTCAAGGTGAAAAGCCCCAAATTGCGGGGTCGACGCACGGTGCCATCGCAAATTCAAGGTTCCGCGAATAATTGCGTGATGATAATTCCTGGCGATTTCGCGAATTATTAAGCCCGCGAATTTAACCACTTATACAGTATATCTTATATTTTTCTTTTGCCTTTTTTGGTCATTCTTTTCTGTATGGATTCATACGCGAAATATACGATTACATCATATCTCCTTGCCGTACTGTAACCTATAGAGTACCTCAGAAGCACCACCGTCGCTTTAATGCATTGCCGAGTTCCGTAGAGATGTTCGAGGTCAGAAGCCTGTAATTCGCTTCAAGGAGTCGTTCGAACAATATGCATGACATATGTCTCAGGGAAGTATTTTTTACATCGTTTTTCTTTTTCTCGTATACTTTGTCATTACCGTCTGCGAGAAGAAGGAGGTACATGTCGGTCACTAAGAATGACTATTGCAACGATATCTAAGAACGATTCAAGCTATCCAAAGCTATACGCGTTCTGTAAAGCGTGCTCTGCCGCATAAAGAGGTCATCGAAGGAGAAGCCTAACACATTCGCGAAGAGGTCATTAGCGGGCTAAGAGATGTTTGTCAGTGCTGTCACTATGCGCAATACTGTTCGGGCACAGGAATCTATCAGTGCAAGCGGGCGTTTATTTTCGCACTGCGCCATGGATGGCTAATGATTGTTTACGGAGCCAGCCATGCAGTAGACTTAACAAGGCTTATCCACCCCTTCCTGGAAACGGTCACAAGCAGCCCATAATCCTTATCGAAATCCTGCCAAATAATCCTATCGCTGACCTACACAAGTTCTCAGATTTTATTTCGAACAGGGCGTGCGATCTTCCGTCCAGCGTTGATTACACTGATTTTCCGCATATAACGAGCTTTTTTGCAAATGAAGCTTTGTTATCTGTGGTGATTCGATTTTGTGCCAATGATATCGTTTGGACTGGGACAAATCAGAACTCTAGCAGGACAATATACTGAAAGTCGGGTGCATTAGTGGTGGACGGGTTGACCAAGATTGCTTTTGTAGCCTGCGGCACGTACGAGAGGCAGTGACAAACAGATAAGGCGCCTGACGACAACTCCTATTGCACCCGACTTTCAGTACATGTGCTGCTATTGGAGGCATCGAAATTGTAAAAGGTACAGCTACAGAAAATTTCTGGTTGGAGGTAGTGGATCAGCTTTGGCAAGGAGGAAAAACCTGAGTCTGGGAAACATGAAGAAGCACACGAAGACTTGGATTGCTCGCTTCTTTATGTTTCCATAGTTTCCCTCGGGGTTCTCCTTATGAATACATGCCACCACCCTGCATGTTTTTTCACAATACTTTCTATACCGAATGCTGCTCATATGTATACAGTGAACTGCCGATGTCAGAATTTTCCTTTAATTACTCATCGCAGAGTTTCAAGCATCTGTATACTTCTGTGAACTTGAATTCAGCTGCATTAAATCTCCGTGATGTCGTCGAAGTTGGTTCCTCAACTGAATCCTGTGTGTAACCCAGTCTAGCTAATTCATTAGTCGGATGGTAGCCTTCGAGATGAGCCGGACTCGTTGTATCTGTGCAGCCCAATCTTCCAAACGACGAAACACGAAATGGAAGACGGCGCGAAGCCTCTCATGATTGGAGCAAACAGTGCATTAATGAACGGTCTGTTTAGTCGAGGCTCGGCAGAAGGTATAGCGACGTCATTGCTGACAACGGAGGATGACGAGTTATGACATAAATAGCGCTAAACTCTTTATAAAAAAGCTCATTTTCGCATACCACAAAGAAAATGAATAACAAAAGGGAATGATACCGTACTTGACTAGGCCCGCCTTGTTGCGACAATTAATTTCTGACTAAATAAAAGGCGTACGTTTCTCGTCTCTTTCTCACCTATCTGGTCTGTAAAGGTTACAATTCTGGATTCTGATCGGTACTCATCTTATTGCCTGATGAAAACCGATCAAAACCGATAAGGTTTCCATTCAACATCCATAGCTCCCTCTTTCTTCTCAAATTTTGCTTTGATTATGTCATAGACAGACTAACAGTTTAGAGACAACATTCTTTGTAGACATCAGATGTGTGAGAAGTGATACTCCTGATGCACGACAGAAAGGAAAGACTTCAATCTCTAATGCCATCCCCAGACTTGACTGGTAAAAATAAAGAAAAATAAATAAACACACGAAGGGGCGTACGTATCTTTGTTACGCATAATATAAGTGACACAAAAGGGAGGACGCTCACAGTTTTTCGCCATTCACGTGAGCCAATGACATAATTCTGAAAGAGAATTGCTTTTCATCATGCTAGCAGTGAAGTTCTGTTCTGGTGAAGTCCGAGAGAAGCGTGAGCCTCTCTATCATCGCTGTAGTGACGAGGATGAAGGCGCCTAAGTTATTAGCGTCGAAGACGTGTGTTATGTTCGGAATGATGGAAACTTGCATTGAACGTATAGTAACTGCACGGACGCTGGCGTTTCGATTGACGTCACAGCTGTATAGATTATACAATTTAGCGTGAAGCGTTTCCAATTCCTGAACATGTAATTATCGGGGAAATTGAAATCCGTTACCTGAATAAAGGCAGCCGGCACAAAGTCCCTTCATAGCCTTCGGGTTTCCAGAATTATACATGATGTAGGAAGCCCGAGTACGGTTGTCAGATCATTGCCGATTGGATCGTATACTGTCCGTCTACTCTGCGCAAGTTCATGGTTCTTTTAACCACGGATTTCGTCCCCTGCCGTCCCCTCCGCTACAGCTCGGTCTGTTCACCGTGAGTTCAGCTGAGTAGAGGCAGCAGACGCTGTCACGTATGACATAAACAAAACCCGAAACACATATGGTGATCATCCAACAATTTCTTAAGGGACCTCATCTTCACTACGGGCGTTTACAGTGTAAGTATTTTGTGTGTCGACAACTAGGACGACAGCTGTGGGTATTAATGCAAGATTTAATAACATTCCTGTGCAGAAGGGGTTTTACAACAAGTGCCCCTTACAGAATGACAGAAACCACAAGATATCGAGAGAGTTGTGAATTAGAAACAATAAGAGTTGTGCTGAACGGAATAGACCCGCTTGTCACTTGTAGGTGACCGTGTTTTTCAGAAAATATGCCAGACCCATCCCGTTACGATTACGTAAGCCACAGTGTATGCAGCATTCTGAATTTTTCGAAAGCGTTGTATTACATTTCTACTCGATAGATGAAATGGCTTTTTCGAAAGACGTGATAGAAATAGACCTATACGCACAATACATCTTTCTTATTTTCTTTGAACGCGAGCTTCTGCAGGCAACAGACTTTTGTGTCCCTATGCCTTACTTGCGCCTGTCCCTTTTGTTACGCGAAGTACTGTTTCAAGAGGATATCTTAGTTCAAAAACCTCTCACTCTCTTCCTTTATCTGACTTCTCATACTTCTTATTTTTTATTCGCTTATTTTCTTACCTCTCTTTCAATGCACACATATTGTGCATCACAAAAGAGTGCTAGGCAAGTGTGAGCAGTTCCGAAAATCACAACAACAGAGGAACAACAAGTTCAAGCTCAAGGAACAGAGTTCTATATCAAATTTTTGCACCGGCCTATGTCACNNAAAAAAAAAAAAAAAAAGCAACGCACATACGTACACAGGCACACGTACGCAAATACTTTCTATATATGTAATATGCCGTAAGTAAAGGAATAAAAGCCATAATCCGGTACGGGTCATATAGCAACGGTCATTTGAGCTCCAAGCAGGGCGAAACAGCTGTCCAATGCAGCGTTCGAGTAATATACTTGTTCTTTACACGCAGTCAAAGAGCTTCGGCTATATTCTCTCTCTCTCCTCTCTTATAAATTATTTACTGGCTTGCAGTAGGCGTTCAGTGATATGTGTATAAAACCTGCTTTCGTGACTTTGGCCTGAGAGACGTTCTCTCTGCAACCGTCCGACGTCTGATTCCCTCAAGTTATTTAACGAGCATTTTAAGTACATTAGTTTGCATAAAATCGAGATTGCCAATAAGCTAACAAACCGGTTTATTTAATAAATACTTATAAGCGTACGTGCTTCGAATTATCGGGTGCTTTCAGTTGCGTATGTGCAGACGTGAGAGATTTTATTTAACGGCCAGCGTCTTCATTCCTAATCACGCGGCGCAGGCATCGTGATCATTGCTGTCTCGGTACGGAGATCCATGAATTATTTATGAATCACTAGCTCCTTCGCCAGCTTTTTCCTGTTGTCGCTGAATAAGCTAACTTTGACGCCGCTGATTTGGATGTTAAACATGTCATTTCACTGCAATATATTAAGACACCGGAAAGACCCGATCGTACCAGCTCGTCAATTGGAAAGAAGTATTGAATTAGCCGGCCGGTAACGCAATTTTCAGGCCCGCAACCTTCCATTCAGGAAACAAGCGCCTTGAATCACAATATTACCACAACATATCTTGGGCCACTCTCATCTAATCAGGCAGCTTGCTTCCGGGTGTCACCATCGTACGATTTCCTGAAGAGGAAAGAGTATCGCTCGCATAAAAGCTGGCGTCGCATTTGAGTTGAGGTGATCAATGAGGCACGACGAGTAGTACACGAGCAAATGGCAGCAATAAAACTGTCGTTCTTATGTAATTGCAAATGTCACGTCAAACAGTAGATGGTCTAGTTGATCGTTTTTTTGCCCTCGAAAACGATAAACAATAATCGCAGCCAGCACTGCGCATGCCCGATATTTTTAGGAGAGGAAACTTTTTTCCGCGGACACTCTCGATACGATATACGCCACCAATTATCGTAGCCCACTTTTCGTGGTTATCGGAATACGGCAACATGCTGCTGACGAGAGTACGATGAGCGTGCTCTCACAAGACTCCTGCTTATGACTTTTATGGCCAAGGCGGGAGCCAACAGCGATAAGCGTAAATGATACTCCATCCTCGACGACTTGCTAACTCGGCTCGGGTAGCCAGGCTGTCTGAACGAAATCATGCACCTGGTGGTGCTTTTAACGGAAGACATCGGGCATTTGTTTATCGTTATCTGCTCGGCAAACAATCTGCTAAAACTCCGCTTCCTAAGCTGCATCAATAAACGCACAACCGGAGATTAATTATCCTATTCCGCATCGTTTATCGTGAAAAGCAATACGACTTACGATAATAATAATAATAATTGGTGGTTTACGTCACGAGACAACTGTGATCTTGAGCGACGTTCAAGGGTAGAACTGCGGATAGTTTAGACCACCTGGGGATCTTCGGACGTGCGCCGGAAATGTGTGGGTATTGGTAATGTGAGGCAGATTCATCATCATCATCATCACTATCGTCATGAGACTCGTGCTCTCGCGCATTAAATTGGCTGCTGTCATACCGTTCAGTCGCCAGTAGATTCTGACTACCTGACCCTCACATTTGGTGGAGGTGCGCACGATCTTCGAACCTCATACGCTGCAGCACTGGAACTCCGCTCCGGCCGTTCTACGCGACCCAGGCCACTCCACCCGCCACTCTTGGTGAGCCAGCCCGTCAACCACTCCCCCCGGCTCCGGCTACACGGCAGCGCGATCCGCCTCTCTTCTCGGGAG
>JARGYV010122996.1:0-13307 GCA_029532675.1 Ornithodoros moubata | reverse complement strand
TACGCGCCAGGCGTATTTCATTCCTGGACCATTGGACCAGGAAGATGACTGTCAATGGGGGACGGTCACAGTAACGGGAAAACTGCACATAAGGGACCTCCATTGGGAACACACAGTTCCCCAGAAAAATGGGCGCAAGGTGAAGATGTCATACTAACGAATGTCGACTGTCTAGGCTGGTGCATCGTCAGGGCCGGCGAGAGAAATTACGGGCCCCGGGGATAACGGGCCCCGGGGCTCCATCCCCGGCTGTCCCCCCCCCTCTCGCCGGCCCTGTGCATCGTCACTCCTGCGGTGTCCCCAACTTTGTCAAATTTGACAAGTTAACTTGAACAGTCTTAACCATTTTGTAACCATAAAGAAACCGGCTAGTTTTGATTGGTACTACATTTGTATTTTTGTGTGGGCACCCTCAGAATAAGTTATATGTAGCCAGACAAATGCTCAACCTGCCAGTATAAGTTTTAGGAAGGAGACTGTTCATGTTGTCACAAATTTATTTTACAAACACACAAAATAGAGAAAATTACCGCACCAGATCTTGTCCACGTTATCTTGATGAAAGTGCTCAGTTGACAAGGCAAGCCTCAGTGAGAACCAGCTGGAGTGTGCAGAATGATTTTGTTTCTTGGTCTGTTGGAAACAGGAGCTGTACATCTTTTTGGGAGTGTTTCATTGTAACAAAAGGTGTACTCCTCTTATTTTCAACAAATCGTGGAAGAGAAAGTCCAACTGGAGAGTGGTGTTATGTGGTGAAGCTCTTTTCTTTTTGATGGGAGTTTTATAAGTACCTTGATTTTCTCGACTAGTCGAGACTCAGCCTGGAGAAAAGAGGCGTTACCTTCGCAAGCCAAGAAAAAAACAGTCAATTATGAAGCAATACAATAGCTTTTACTCTGTGAATAATACAGCTTTGGATGTGTAAAACCAGAGCACACAGCTCCAAAGAGGCTGCCGCATGTATAATATATTATAAAAAATATAATCTTTGTATTGCATCCAACTCCAAGTTACATAAATAAGTACATGGCATTAGCCTCCTGCCACACCACTAACTGCTTCTCACTATATAAAAAAACCATCTTATAAATAAAGGTACATGAAATGTCGTACTCTCAATATGTACAGCAACACCGGGATAAGTAAGTCCTTGAAAGCCACATGGAGTGGGCTTTACTTCAGTAACAACTTCAAGGCATATAAGTAAAGTTGGGACCAAGGGAACTGACTTGTACCAAAGCACCTGGAATGTTGATTTAACTAAACCCCAGTAGTAGTATTTACAAAAGGTCGCATGTTAAAGGTAGTGTTGTACAGAGTAAAAAAAAAAGAAAAAAGAAATAGGAGTATTACACTTCATCCTCTAACATTTCTTGCAACCTCTCTGAGCAGAGAAGTTTCTCAGACTTTCGTACCAGATGGGCTGACCAACGGGGTTTGCTCAGTCATTCAGCACATTGCTGCCGTGCATGCAAGTATGTAGCATGATATTAAGAACATAAACATAATGACATGCACTCATTTGGTAAGCCACTGAATATCACTGCCAGCCGACACCGCTTACTCCAGAAATGACCAACCAGTCCATCCAGGGTAGTGTCAAAAAATAAATCTTGCACACCGAAATATCAGTGCATGTACACACTTCAAGATTCACAAAAGCTCATACACTCTTTTACGGGCACAAAAGAAACAGTGGATGGTATAAATGATGTGCACACAAAAGAAATTTTTTTTTTTACTACGTAAGCAAACACCCCAAGACAGAGATGGTTGACCAGTCTGCCAGCACACCTGGGTTTAGCATGCAGAAATAAACGAGAAAAAGTAGTTTGGAATTTTCAAAAGTAGGCATGTTAGATTTGTAAGCAAAATGTCAGTACTATAGACAAGGTCTCCGGGTCATTGAGTTTGAGCAGATATCTCCCCATTCGTCCTTCCTTTGAACTGCGCAACTATTAAATTGCAGAGAACTCATAAAAGCAGAACATGCACTGCCACAATTATTACACTAGGGCATTTAAACAGCATGTTACCACTAACACATACAATGTAGGCTCCTCGCATCTGCTTTAAAAAAGCTTAAATGACTTTATGAGCCATGTCTCGGCACATATTCTGTCCTGCAAATAATACAATTCAGTTTTGTCATGCTAGCAAATTCTCTGTCGACTACTAAATCAGGGCCGTTCCTGTTGTGAACTTTGCAAATATGAAGTGTGCGATAATCATCCTCACGTGCTTTGATATTGTTCATGAAAAATCATTTGCAACGGCCATTTCACAACAAAAGATGTATATATTATCATTAAAATCTACTAAACATGCAAACAAGTTGCCTGCCTCAGCAGCTTTGGCGATACAGGTGTATCAGTCCTACTTGCTATGTATACACATCTATACCTACAACTTATTGCACTTTGTTGTCCCTTTCCTCTGTTTCGTATGCTTTGTGCTCATTACATACAAAGGTGCTCAATTATTGTGCTTTGGTAAATACGTAGTGGGGGGGTACAGTTTTTAGGACGCATTTTCATCTGGGGCAGTTCACAAAAACCCTTTGGTAGGTGTTCGCATGTTGTTTCTATAATTTCAAGTGCATGTGTAAATGATAATTTGTGAAAGTGAAATAACCTAGTCCATTCAGTGACTGTGATGAAACTATAAGCTGTAACGTAACAACGAGCCGTCACCATTAAATGGTTAGATTCCTGACACTTCGTCTTTCACACATTGAAATGCAATAAAGAAAAGCTAGAAATTACGTTTCATTTTCAACGATCACAGCGTGCCTTTGCAGCATATCAAAAGTAATGCAAAGCTGAAAGAAGTAATTCAGTGGGATTAGGCTTTTAACATATATTGCAAATGTATCAGGTGTCTGAGTCAGTATCACAGAACCAGACATGCTTTCAGTTCCAACCATTTTAAGCCAAATTTACTCCTGAGGGTGTGAGCCAGGGTTATCAATCTTGTCAAACTACTATAACAACCTACAGGTGATGAAAGAGGACTGCATATCCCTAGGAATTGTTTTAACTCAAGTTCATGAAATTATACAGATTCAACATGTTGCGGATTAGTCAGAATAATGTCATCTTTGTGTTGGCCAAAGTTGCTGCTTACCTCCCAGCACACACTTTGTCCTGCTGAAGCATATTTCTTCGTCGTTACTCTGCGATATGTAAAATACTGTGTGTTTCACTGTCTGGGCCACCGTAAGCAATGATTTCTCATCACAGCTTTGTCATATTTGCTCACAGTGAATATGTAAGATAGCGAGACAATGAGCAAAAACTGCTCAGTGCATTGTTGTTGTTTTTTTTACAAACACTAACTGAATTAGTTTAAAATTCCTCAAGTTAGAAGCAACACGAAACCGCAAAATATCGACTGCTCCCAATCTGAGGTATTTTGTTTCTACTTGAGGTCCAGCAGTTGGCTTGATTTTTTGTCACAGTGCATCTTGGACTGTACAAAACCAATGTGTGTTATACGACATCAATTTATATGCGCACGTTCAAACCTTTCGCCTTCGTTTGAAGCTACTTCCCCCGAATCTTTAAGTTTGGAGCCCACAATTATGAAACTCTACGAAGGTGGAGGCTGTGAACACTGAAACCATCTACACCACACAGAAGAGTGGTGTTTCGTAATCGACACAAGTGAACTGGTAATCTATGGGCATCGGTTCATATAAACCTCTAACATTGTGCAACATCTATCCGCAATCCAGTCAGTTGCAAGCTTTTGTGTCAAGTGGTTATAAAAACTCTTTCACACTTCCCTTAAATCACTATTCTCATGAAACACGCTAACATGTGCATCATCAACTACTGTCCTCGGCAGACATCTCCTGTTTGACGTGTATAACGTTATTCATGGGGGAATCCCTCGTGGACGTCTGGCTTTCCGGAGTTCCAAAAGTGGCTCCAGAGGCCGGATGTCGCTCGTGCCGCTCGTCATCGTGGTGGTTTGAGGCAGTCCTGCTGGTTGCGATTACCTGAAGCGAGCAGGTAATCAGGTGTAGCTGGTAGAGGATTTGGCGTTGGAATGCCTCTGTAGCCTGGG
Source organism: Ornithodoros moubata (assembly GCA_029532675.1). Classification (NCBI taxonomy): domain Eukaryota; kingdom Metazoa; phylum Arthropoda; class Arachnida; order Ixodida; family Argasidae; genus Ornithodoros; species Ornithodoros moubata. Next base: position 9,236 of record JARGYV010122996.1, on the reverse strand, counting down.
CTTGTCTACGGTTTTCCGTGACCAACTGGCTGAGGAGGCGGATGACCTTTTGTTGCATTCGAATGTTGCTGTTTCCATTGCCTGTTGTCTCCGGGGCGGGATCTGCGTGCCGGTCGTGGTCGTTCTCCGTATGCGAACCGTGGTCCTGCTCGTCCGGGCTGTCGTAATTGATTTCTGGCACCACAGCTGACGTGGGGTGATGGTTACGTTCTCCTAAAATATTAAAAAAGTGTGTGTGCAAACCAGAAAAAAGAGAAAAAAAAAACCTATCAAGCCCAATGCTGTTGTGACGTGCACAGTGTTGTTTCAATTCCATTGCTGGTGCGCATTGACTACCAGATTTTTAGAGAGTGTGAAGTTTTTGTGTAACTTTTTTCTTCATTTGGGGGATCAAAATCTGGGATCAGAATTCATGCAAATCCAGGTATAAATATTTGACACTATATTCTTGGAAAAATTAGTTTTAATTAAATAATGTTAGACTACAATACCAGTACAGCATGTACATGTTTGATAACTCAGTATTACAAATGCAAGTATTATAAAAAGCATCGAATGATTTGAATAAGGCTTCACTATTTTTGATCCCCTGGTGACACCATTTTCCGCACGTGTGTTCTCAATTAGGTAGCCATGGCAGCAAGATACAGTCCTTAATCGTGTGACCCTCTTGTTGCCATCACTACCATACTGGGAACCTGTGCATAGTCAAAGAACACGCCTTTATGTGCTCCTAACTTACACAGCCAAGTGTCCCGCCTGACACTTTGCATTTTGTGCCCCGTGAACCTCTTTTACTCCCTTTTGGTGATGTTTTTAGCTTTTCGGTTGCCCCTTGTCACTCATGGGTACACTCTGCTAATTACATCACACATTACGTCACATACGTCACATTCTCTCATTTTGAAACTTCTGCAGTACAAGATAAAAAAAATGCAAACCGTACATGTTTATTTCCATGTCCATTGTGAAAGTGGAGTTAAAGCTATCAGCAAGCTGGAGGCTGTCTCAACTGCATCTGTCCCTAAGTACATCACCTACAAAGTAGATATGCCTCAGTCTTGAACAAACCCTGCCGATCGTAATTGAGCTTGGCTATATTCTTGTCACATGACCGACTGGTATGGCTGCAACGGTATCACAGCCAAACATATCTTGCACGAGGCAAATGAAAGCAATGCTTAAGAACAGAACCACCATAAATTAGAGGCCATTCTCTCTTCCGTGTCCCTGTTGCTCAACCACTACCCTCACACTACATTAATTTTCAAGCTGGTTGTCACCGCCCCTTGCCAAAAACAGATAACGTGGCCAATGTGATGCCTTGGACAGAAGTTTCAGCAGTATTCTGAAAAGGTGATGGCAACAAACCTTCGCTGTCACGTTCTAAGTTTTCGTGGCAGTTCATGTCAGTCTTCATGAGCACTACGGGATAGCAGGCCTCCATCGGCTGCTCCGGAGAGCTCGGCTGCGTCGGCGTCACAGTTGCCGAGAGTGCCGTAGTGGTCCCGTTAGTAGAAGTGGCCATGACTGCTGATGCATAACGTTCGACGCTGGCCGCTGCTGCCCGCTTGGCTAAGATAGCTCCAACTCTTTCCGTGAACTCCCCGTGACGGTTCTCCCGAAAATCTCTCTTAAGCCTCTTCAAGCGCTCGCGTACCTGCAAGATGGTCAAGATAGTTAATGCAGTAACGCAAACGGGCTTTGATATAACATGGCTTGAGCAAGGTACCTGGAGGTATGCAACGACAAAAGCAATACTTTGTGAAGTCAAGTACAGACAAGTACAAACTTCCAGTCCAGCACGGTGACACCATTCGATCATTAAATCTATCTTTTTATGTAGAAAATTTCATTTTTTTTTTTTTCACAACATGAATTGTTTTTGGCACAAGTGTCCAATGATGGTAAATTATTTAATTATTATTCATTGTTACACCTTTTTGGGCCAAACCTCATCCAGAACTATCTATGAAAACAGCATCCTGTTGACATCTGGAATAGTTAGTGGCTCGTATTTAAATAGTTAACCCAGAAGACTTTTGAACGAGCTTGGTGGCCGCTTAAACAGGAAATGTTGTATAGCAGGAGCCACGTAGTAGCTCTACCACATTCTTGCACTTTTCTTATGCTTCTAATTCTGTCAAGAAATACAGGAAATTCAAATCACACACGTTCTCTACTTGGGACCTTGCATAGATCAGAGTGGCATTTCTAGTCTTCATTGCATTTGTGTCGCTAAGTGCTTTTCTCCTTTGCCTCTTGTACAGAGTGAGCAAAAGATCCTTCTGAGAAACTGATCGTGCTGATGAATATGTGCCGGCACCTTTTATGAAATGGTAGCACACATACGCAAACAAACATGTGTTTGCATGTATGTACTAGAATGTTCTACCAGCTATTCTTGAATGGCGACTACAGTGACAAGAGCAGTGTAGAAATGAGGGGAGACATACATAAAAAAATTTTCCTTTCTAGCACTAAAGTGCACAGGAATAAAAAAAAAGGCTGTTAATAGTGTTGTCTGTAACCTCCAGTCTTAAACTGGTTCATTCCACTTTCAATTTTCCACGTGTCTCCTCCTGTCGGTCGCTAGAGTGTCGATAGACCATTCAACCATGAAGGATACAGACAACTTGCTGGAAATAGTACAACATACTTATCCTACAGCAGACCGCCCCACTCGGAAAACGCCTGGGCCAGTCATTGAATGTGACCACTATACTGTGACCCAGTAAGGCCTCTGGCAATAAATGCCTTCTAAGTATGCATCACATACTTGCTCAAATATCTGTGCTACAAATATTTTCAAATTAATTTTTTATTTTAGTTTCGTATTGTCACCACTTTTTGTGCGTGGCATTTATTTATTTTTCTTGAAGAAGCTAATTGACTGCAACTGTGGTAATTGCATGTTCGAGAAGTGAAGAGATGTGCATTGAAATGCTAAGACCATTAAGAAAGCACACTAAGTAAAGAACAAGTACAGAATTTCTAGAGGCAAAAAAAGAATAATAAACATGATAGGCAAAAGGTTGTAAAGAATAAATAAAACAGTCACCTTCAGTGTGTTACATAAACAGCCGTGAATTTATTCTGATAATGCTTCTGAAAAGCCAGGAGGGATATAACTGCCATCCTGCCTTTTCACACACAGCTGGGATAAATTCGGAACTTTTTAACCCACACATGTAATCTTCGCCTCGTAAACGAAGGGGTAAGTTTCACGATGTATTGATGTTCTTAGCTGGCAATGTAAGAACAAAATTGTATGCCGCATCTTGTCTCCTACTTGCTGCTTGTTCAACTCACCTGCATTGGTGTCCTGCTGTATCCGTGAGCACCTAAAAAGCCCGAAATGGCCTGGTGAACCTTCTGGTATTTCGGCGTGTTGCGTGGCGGGAAGTCCCCGACGCTGTCCTCGGCCAGCCGTTCTTTCTCGTACAGATCCAGCAGAAGCATCGTTTCTTCTCTAGTCCACGAACAACCGCGGCCCAAACGACCCTTGAAAGTTGTGTAGTCCTCGCACGCGGAAAAGTTGAGAGCCATGGCAGCAGAGTTGGCAGCCGAGAGAATATCGGCTGCTGCCGGAACGTTTACTGTAGGGGGCAACGGCCCCCGTGGGCAAGACGACACACCCTTTGAAGCCACGTACTGCTACTACCTGCAGAAGCATTGCACTGTTGAAAATGCCCTCTGCCTGTAGTAGTCATGCCGCGTCCAGAAACGAGTGCGGAAGACGCAGACGAGCACAAGGACCATTTCATTCCATGAGCCGCGTTTGTGAACTTGAGGCGACGTTCCCGATAGCGCGCTTGTTTTGCACCGAGAGTGTTTACAGGTGAACACCGGACGTTCACCTTCGCGACCCAACTCGAGGGAACAGGTGAGTGTACGCGCGCCTGTCACGTGATCGACTCGTTTTCGTTGTGCAAGGCTTCGCGCCGCGCTTTTTTGTATTTTGCACGTTTGGACCGCATTCTGTTTCGGAAATCGCCAGAGGGCCTGGCATACACCTGAACGATTTGCCACGTATAGAATGCTCGCATTTAGGTTGCGGGCATATGGGAGTCTTTGCATCCCACTACGACGGCCCGTAGCCATTCAATTCGTCGTCAACGTCATGTTACATAAAAAAAAAAGATAATAATAAGCAATGCGCGTGTAAAACACAGTACACATTGTGAATGAGGGTTCGTGTTTCCTGTGCGACTTGTTACGTGACGCCACAAGAAAAACAAGAGTATGTAAACACACTTTCATAATTTTGCTATTTGTGCTTTGGGGAGAGTTTTTGAAATGGGCATTTGAATAGCCTTATATTTGGGAGCCACATATATATTGCGCAGAACTTGTCAATTGTTGCCGAATGGCATCAGTTCCTACTGGAAAGCCAGAGACGTTCAATTGGAATCTGTCTCCACCAGCGTTTTTTTTTTTTTTTTTTTTTTTTTNTTTTCATATTTTGCACAGCTTGCAGTTCTGCTTGCAGTACAGCAGCAGCTTGCTATTCCAAAGCAGAGTTTGCAGTCATCTACCAAAGTAGAATAAAGTTTTTCCCATCGTTGGAAACAAGGTTCTTTTTCTTTCTACTCGTCGTATGTTTCATGTGGTTTAATGAAAGTAGGGGAATGAAGCATTTAAATGGCCATTAATATATGCCTGTGTCTACAACCAGCGGTACAAGCTGTCACACCTTGTAACTTTAAGATTGCATGGTTCTGGCGGGCCATTCAGATCTACGTTTAAACGTGTTTAAAAATACCTTTTACCATCAGCAAGGTTATGTTCTACAGGTGAAAATTTTCATAAAATAAGGAAGGCAAGACTAAGAACTAGTACAACACCAAAGCATTGCATTATCAGGTCAATTTACTTTGTTGTAATGGAGCTGGGTGTGGCAGTTGAGCTAGCTTTTCTTATGGCCTGATAAGTGAACACTCTTCCCCTCCCTTGATGGATATCAGGTTACAGCCAGCAAGTTTTCCCAATCCATGACAATCATGTGATAGCAAAAAAGATGCATATACTCTGTGTCGTGGCTATGAACATGAAATCTTCTTTCATTGGTAAAATCCAGCTTCTCAGTCAGAAAGTCACTAGCCTTTCTTTCACTCACGGAGTTGAATGCACCCACATCATCTTTGTATGACACATATTTCTGCACAGCAATTGTTAAGCATGTACGCAATTACTACTAGAAACTTTAGAAACATGCACTGAATCTAGTGTTTTGAACATTTTAAGAGGTAAAACAATAAGTACCGACAGCAACTAATAGCATCACAGCACGCACAATTTGCATTTTTATTTGTAGTCTGTCTGTATCACAATACTACTGAGGTGCAAAAAAAAAAAAAATACTGCCAGCGCAACAGCCACCATATTTTTTCGGAGATGAATTTCACACTCGCATACTTCTGCAAGTGGAGCATCGATTTTCTCCAGACTGGGCTTCTGCGTCAGTCGTGTTGTTGCTTGCACTTAGTGAGGCAGACTATGGTGAGCAGTAACACGACACAACCAACACCCAAATTCTGACTGCCATGACCCTAAATCAAATGCCTCCCACCAGAGGGTACTGATAGCACACTCAATATAAACTGACACCTTTGTAGCATTCCTCCCCCTTTCTTTCTCTTTCCGATACACAGCATTTGCAGCGTGACGTCATGCTACATTGGTAGGAATGAATGCCGCAATGTTTTTTTGTTTGTTTGTTTGTTTGTTTGTTGGTTGGTTTCAGCACGCAAATGGATAGCATAACTGCAAAGATGATGCTAGATTGGTGGCCTAGCGATGACCACTAAAAAGCTCACGAGTCTGAGAGGCTCATCCGCGGTGGATACCTTTTTGGATTAGAACCCCTGCGATGTTTGACACTGTGGCACTGCTATCCCACGGTGGTTTTGTTTTCATCACACAGACACACACCATTCCATTCTGCCACCTGATTCATAAACTTTGTCATAGACAACCATGACACAAAAGTTGAGCCCTCACAACAATCAATAACTCCGGCAAATACAACTATTATACTATAAAAATACACTAAAAGTAAAGCTGTCAAGGTGCGAGTGATGCAGGTACACCCGTGTATTACATCAGATTTCATGACAAAGTGGCAGTAGTGTACAAACACATTAAAGATTGTAGCTTTCTTCAACATAAAATGAAATATAAAGGCAGGTGGTACCCAAATGCAGAGACCTAAACGTAAAAGATAGGACTTGCCCTTGGAGGATGGAGATGTCTGCCCCTTCAATCCAAGTGCCAGTTACTTCAGAACATTTGTGCATAAATGAATATGAACATCACGTTCGCACATATGTATGTACTTTAGTCTTTAAGGGCACAAGGGTTGCTAAGGCCAGAGGGTACCAACGCAAATACATCACATGCAGTCCAAGTGCAAACAACATTCTAAGCTCGCTCTTGAAGGCTGTATTTATTATCCTCACAGGGATATGGATGGCCCACGTTTCCTGCTTCTGTTGGTGAAAGAGATCTAATTATACATAGTCCCATGACGATCAGCTTCGACACACACAAAAACGTCAATGAACTTACTGCTCTGTGGCGTTCAGGCCAAGAAAAATGCGTACAATGCGTCGTCCGGGCATACTGTTGTTTTTGTGCCACCATCGAGGTGGTGTCCGCAGCACGCTGACCGCTGTCAAGCACTGTCGTGGAGCATCGATGAGGGGACAGTGATCTGGCACGATTGGCAAATCACTTGAACGTGGGGTCATCTTTGAACTCCGACACTTTTCATCGATTTGGCGTGAAGGCTGGCTTGGGTGCCTAGACGAAGTAATGGATTACTGCCTCGCCATATATCACATAACTGGGGTTCTCGGTTTTCAAAGTGACAGAACAAAATAGATGGACAACACAGACACCAAAGACAATTTCATCCGCATTGCCAGCTGTGTAACTTTTCTGTAACACAAACTGTTGCATCATGACAACAATGAAGCATCAGTGGTTGCCGTACAGTTACTGTAAATGAGGACATCTTTCAGAGATTGAGGAAATGAGAACAGAATGAGAAGGAAATGAGAAGAACCCAGATGCCCAAGACTTATTTAGCATAGCATACCCCTGGAACGTTGTGGTGGTTTTCCTGCCTGCACCCCTCTTGTCACTTTCAGAGGGTTCAGTGCTTGCGTACCTACAGTCCTGTACGATGGTTCGTGGTCCTGAAATGTTCAGATTTCATATTGCACAGCTGTTAGTTGGGTACCCTTCAGTTCATTAAAACATGCTCATTACTTGATAATGTTTGGCAGAGATACTGAGTATTCCAACATAAATTTATTGGCGAGAATTTTGTGCGCTTGTAACGTGAACAACGAAACAGAAATGTTGTTGAAACTTTGCAGATGCAGAGTGGGACTGCTCCAAAGTAGCCGTGAAATGTGATTAGGAGATGCAACAGTTCCCACCCCCTTGTCTTCTGAATTTTATACCTCGCGATCAACCTCCTTCACGGATGCGGGACTAATGCCAGTGCTCGTGGCACAGATACGCCTCTCACATAAAAAAAGGCTAAAGAAATCAGACACTAAGGTCACAGCCCTGCCTGAATCTGAATGAAATTACGTTGAAGTGTATTTGCTTCCGGCTTCACGTGTACAGTCATACCTTGCTTATCCCTAACTCAGTTGTCCAAAAAACTCGTAGATTGTATATGCAACTTACGTGTCTTCTGACCTGCCAGACAGTGATGTGGGACTGCTTGATATGGAGTTTCTGAAACAATTGTTACATTTTAAGAAATGTATATTATATGCATACATATACAGGTATAATCAGAGGCAAATACAGAAACTGGATTGAAAGAGGATTAAAAAAATCAGATGGCCACAAAAATGTGTAGGAATGAAGTGAGGTCAACCCTGGCTACAGAGTATGCTGGGAGCAACAGTGGGATAGTTTTCCAAATGACGTGAACTCACGTGTGGAAGGCCAGCACTTTCTCCTCTTAAGCAGTCCTCACCTCTTCCATTCTGTTTAGTGAAATGTAATTGTGTTATTCAAACAGCCGGTTCTATCGTAACTGGAACTTACTACTGAACTGGCGCCGCTCACACTAAATACATCGGTGAATGACATTTGTTTCCCCTGAAATTACAGTACAATTGATACAAATGGTGGCCTTGAAAACATTGAAACTTGAGACCTACTGCATCTGCGGAACCGGCAATCGTCGGATTATAAGTCGACGCAGTACTTGATATTGCGGGGTACACCTGCATGTATACATAGCTATGAATTTTAGAAAGAATTTTTCCGCCAGATGTACTCGAAACTTACGATACGTGCGCCTCCAGTATCAGTTGTAACCTCGTCAGCAGGCTCAAGCTTAAGAAGTGATTCAATCTGGGAATAAAGGCCTCGATGCAATGATTAAGCTCTGAGACTGGTACCGAAACTCCTACCGTGGTGCTGCTGACAGTTTCAGCGGGAGTGTTAATTGCGTTGCTGGTCCGCAGTCTTTGTCGTTTAGCGCGTCTTTGCCCTTTGCGAGGCAGGTGCTGCGATGGCACAGCATCCCGCTTCAGGTAAATCCGGAAGCTGGCGCCGATGGCCTTCGCAATGCTTGGCGGCGATTCGTAATCGCTCTCATTAAAGTGAAGACTGCATATTCGAATATTACAGTCCGGTTCAATATCATGGCGCTGAATCTTCCGCAGCCACTTGCTTCTTTGTGGCTCATTCTTCGGAATAATGTGGGTTCGTGTACCACGTCTCCACTTTGCCTGTCGATTCACGCAGCCCGGAACCGCGCACGGCATGGCTTAATACACCAGCCCGTTCTTGTACTGTTTACATGAATACGGCAGAACCGTTTCATATCAACCTTGCGACATCTTTATACATGAAACCATGGATTGGATGCGACTTCAATAGACTCTGCGGCGAATGTGGCGCCACATGTTGTGAAAAAGTTTTACTGCAATCTTTTTCACACGGGTCCAAGTAGCCGAAATAAAAATTGTCAAACATTTCACCCAATGCATTTCCAATGGCGTACCTCGCACCAAAGCCAGCGACACCGTCAGACGTGATGCTGTAGATGATACCGAAACCAGTGAGTACGCAGACTTAATCGTGACGAAATCCTCATAATAGTGCCGAGCGTCGTATAATCGTACGCCACCGTCACGCAAGACCGTATTGAAGTGGGTGAACCGTTTTTCCGAAGAGGGCAGTGTCGAGAACAAGAAACG
>JARGYV010122943.1:0-22754 GCA_029532675.1 Ornithodoros moubata | reverse complement strand
ATACGTCTCGAGAGGAAACCTCCTGCACCTTTCCCACTATACCATGCTTGTATTGACGCTTATTCTCCTCAGTTTCCAGTGCCTATATCTGTCCGACATATTGCTATTCCTAGCCTGAGGCGTTTTGCTTCAAATCTCACAGATATAACGACCGTCATACGTGAAGCGGCATATTGATACATTTAATACTCAGGGACCCACAGCATCACATCTTCCGCCCATGACAACTGATCCTCGAAGGTCCATCGCATCCTATGTGAGGGGTTCTTATCAGGCACTCTACAGAACCCATGGCCGGGCCCGTGATCTTTCCCTAAGATTCCGACAGCGTAGTGTACTCAACTCTTGCGATCGATGCATGTGAAATTGTTCATCTTTACGGAATCATATCTACCCATTACCGTCAGTAAGCTGGCAATCGAGCTATCAGGTCGCTTAGGCAGGCATGTCCACGACGCATATGTTGTATGGAGCTAACGAGCCCATACAGCCTTTTTTGGGCGTGCTTTTTTGGGCCCTGAACTTTGGTGCCCTTCGACCCTAAGTGGGACAAGCTCTGAGGTTTGGCACTGGGCTATACCTTCGACACAAATATACTGTTAACTGTACGTCATAAACCACATAGTAGCGATAACCTAGCTGAGATGTGAATCTACCTTGTACTCAGAAGTGCATATGCTAACTGCAGGTGTCCTTGCATTTCACAGCGTGAACGGCCTTGACCGGTCTAAGATATCGGTGCCTAGTCCAAACGTATGCGCTCCACATGCGCTTGATTGCCTTTGTTCATGAAGCTGACATTGGACCGAATTTGCTTTCCCCCAGGGGATGGTCACCCGCGACACAGCATTGTCAGGTCCACTCCCAAGGCCGACCCGACGTTGCGTGGCAAAGGCTTGCAAGTGAGATGCCAAATCCCAACCAAGCCTGGAAAACCGTAAAAGCTACACGTGATCGATGCCCAGTGGCCCTTTGTTTGCCGATTGCCGGTTATTGGCCAGTTTACATTCGCTATAGCCTGGCTCAATTTACACTGCCGTGCTTGACAATATGCTATGCAAACTGGCACAGCACAATCTATCTGTACTAATATTATAACTAGAATTAATACCTGGCCAGTTGATCAGCAACCAAGGTGCAACAAGCACACACAGACAGACAGCAATGAGTAATTTTCGCCTGTATTTAACAGTGATTTGCACATAGACAAATTCATCCCATTGTACAGAAATAGAATCAAAATTTTTATTATAAACTATAAACAATGTCAGGATTTGATTCTAGAACAAACATAAAGGGGGTTGGGAAGGGGATACCGTGCTCTATGCATTGAGGAACTCAAAGATACAAACAGACTCTTTGAACAGAGGAAGCTCTGGAACCATCGGAAAGCTGCAGCTTCCAACGTTACACATGTGTGACATCATACACATTCACAAAACAAGGCAATTCATTAACTGTAACAAGAAATACAATGGAAGGTGTATGCTCATTCACAGAAACTCTCGCTCCACTAGTATATAGTGAGATAACGGAACAGGTGGTTGTCTACAAGTACATCCAAAATGTCATTTTACATTCCTATTTCATAAACAAATCTGCTCCATTTGCTACTTCAAGACCTCTCATAGTGGCCACTTTATCCATATTGATGAGTCTTTTGATTCTTCATTCCACGGTTCATTTCCTCAGTTCCATTCAGGCAAAAGCAATATACCAAACAAATTTCTATAAATACCACTGGGTGCAAAGTCTGAACCTATCGAAAACACACGACACGTAGGAACGTTTTTCCGGGTTATGAAATATAAAACACGCTAAAACGTGGCTTCTCTGCTTCAAATTCTGCTAAACAGCATGCTTAAAAAAGAAAGAACAGAATAATTTATAAACTCAAATATTTGCAACTTGCTCAGTAAACTGTTCTTCTAGATAATTACTGGTCATAAGTTATACAACTCTGTCACAATGGACAGGTTTAGATTACATAGGAAAAAGTCACAACAAATTATGCACGCCAAGATATTCAGTATTCCCTTGAGAATCATGGCGACATTTGCAGGACCTTCTCCAAGCATCGGCGCAAAATGAGCTGAGGTTGGCAGAGCGCACAACAGCAGCATCGGACGTCTACATCCCATTAAATAGTTCCTCATGATACGATACACCTATAACATCCTAACTCCACCTGCCCCACTATTGCACTAATGTCGACACATATTGCACATATACATTTTGATTAGACAAGCAATAACCTTGGTGGCTAAGACATTACATCAGTACAGTGTACTTATCATAGGTATATATATGTGCACATTATTGAAACACACAAAATTTGTCTGTAATGCCTTAGTTCTCTCTCTAGCTACAATACACATCCATAAGAACAACCCAAGCAACAGGAAATGCACACTGACTGATACTCAAAGCACATTTACTAGTCTCTCTTCATGGAACACAATGCATATGCATCAGGCACATAACCTATTTCTGGACAGGCCTCAGCCGCACGTCGTAATACTGGCAGACGTTGGAACCCACGTCTATTAAATGGCTTCTCTCAAACATGCTCTCAGTTGAATTGCAGAGTCAAGAGAAGTCTACATAACTCTGTACATTGCTACTATGGCTATTTAAATGTAAACATTAAAATGTAGATGAAAATGGAGTCGAGAAGCATAATAGAGCAACATCTCAAGAATCGACTGGAAGAAGGTTAGAGGAATCGCACGTAAAATGGTAACAAAGGCTTACCTATTAAAGAATGAAAAGAATATCTCAATGGTAATGTCATTAAGTTTAGAAGATGAAAAATCAGCAGGAGGAAAAAATAGTGAAGGAATCTATTCCTAATATTTAAGCTTCAGGCACCGGTCTTCTGCATTAACAATGTACATTTATAAACAAGATCTATCTAAAAAATATGTACCATTTATTAGGTACTGCTCCACAGCTGACACTGCTGCATTACCATCCAAGTGAGTTTTCCTGCAGTTCGCTTACGAGAAAAATCAATGTCCTTCAGTCTGGTGTGCCATGTGGTGACGGCGGCCTACCGTTTCCTTTTTATAGATCACGGAGAACTTTGTTGGGAAGATTAGCAATGAAAATTTTTGTAAAGATACTAAAGCAACGACAGCTGTAAAGCTTGCATCTTGCCCTTCGGTTGTTACAATATTGTCATCTCTAAAGGCATAAAAAATGCTTATACAGCTGAACTTATTACCAATATCACAGACACTCTAGCCATACTGAGGAAAGAAATAAAACAAAAGGGTTGCACAAATCCCATCTCACCTTCTCGGCTGTGTTTGCTGATCATAGGTTTTGTATCACACACATATAAGTTCTGACAGTGTCGTGCTCACAAATATTTCGTTTTCCCATCAACATAAAAAGCAACCAGTGTCTTTCCAATTCTTCAAACACCAAAATGAAAACTTTCATTCCTGACAAACAGTCACCCCTCAATCATACTAATATACATAGATATATAGATATAGATATATGTGTATCAATACAAGGGATGAGCTTGTTCTACAAAACAAGCATTTGACCAGATGTAGTACTTTTTTACATATACATTTGTACGTCTCAGAGTTAGCTTCAGTGTATCCGAAATGATGTCACTTTTGTTGTGTACAGACAGCCTCTTACAAGGCACAAAGATGTATTTCTCAGCAATTTAGGAATTCAAAAAATTCTGTGTCTGCCCGACATCCAGCGCATGCCGACAATGGCCCAGTATGGTTTTGGGGTGGGCATAGATCAGTCAATATGTTCTATACGTGAAGAGAGCATTGTGTTTTACATTTTGAATGCAGACAGCACTGTCCACCCAAAAGACAGCATCATAGTGTCTGGCACTCATTCTATTACAGATGGTTGATGTATCCTCTTGTATAACACCACATATTCAAGCAAACAGCATTGCTCTTGCTTAGTTTTCTGCCAGTGCTTTCATTTTCGAGTGATATGTTTATCAACTAAAATAGTAGTCAGGCTGTGGCTTTACTCTTCCCATTACTGTGGCCAACTTTCAGCTTGTACTTCACTTCTGTCACATTTGGGAGCAGGCATATAGATAGTGTACCTCAAGACAAGCAGCATGCAAATATTTTACGAAAACCGTGGTATGTTTCAGCTTAGACACATGGATGTCACAGCTAAAAAAGTCCTCTAAGCACATGAAAAAATAAAGCTAGAAAACGAAGGTACAAAATGTACACTACGACATACACTACAACATATACAGTGCCCCTGACTCAAAATGCAAAGCCCAGTGCTGAGCCGTTCACAACAACAATGACAATTCCTAGGCTCTCAGGAGTGCGAATATATTCATTTCGTAAACAAGCTCGCGTGTCATCGTTATCGACATGTTTACCGAAGCCTTTGGTATAACAAACAGCAACATGAGACTGTGTCCTATACGAAAGGAGGAAAAATATTCAAAGGTGAAAGGTATTGTGTGTGCTTCCCATCACGATACTGGTATCAGGTTTGCCGGGCGCCCCAAGCCTCTCCGTTCTTCCGGTGTGCTTCCCAGCACCGTTCCATCCATGACGCCGCCGACAATGCGTCCAGTTTCTTCCCTGTGCACGGCATACTCTAAACTACCGCAGCTGTACCTGTTTCGCGACGACGACTTGCATCCGCTCCTTCTCTGCAGAGGAGCGAATTCTGGGGTGTCCCAGCTCGTCTTTCCCTGAAGCCACTCTGCGATGATGACGGGGCACGAACGTGCTCTGGGAAGGGCGGTGGGCTGTTGCACGACATTGATGTCTTCACTTGCGAGAGACGAAGATGATGAGGATGAAGAGAGGAGTTCACTCGAGGACAAGCCACGAGGCCGAATGGGACACAGTTGCGGGTGGCTCCAAGAAGAGCAGGATGACACGCTCGTGATGCCAGAGTCGTGAGAACTTTCCAGCTCGGCCCGATGGGTCGTTTCTGAGGGCGAGGGGTCTGACGACATGGGTTCTGGGCCCTCTGTGTGGGTAGTCGCCTTAGGTCCGTCTGAAATAAAAGGTCCGCAGTCAAAAAAAGGGCCTAGAAAAACAAGCACTATTATGTATATTACATTAATGTTTTCATGAAACAATTCAATGTAGAATGAAAGTTTGACCAAATCCGTAGCAGTGCTTAATATATCTGCTTTGTGAACAAAGTAGCAGTTGCCTAACCACTTCTGTCGACCACATCCTCCAAGAGGTGTTCTTCCGAAGGGCTTAAGGGACTCCGAAGTGGCATCTCCTCTTCTCTGAACGCCCCTTCACCCTCTTCTGGGTACTCCTCGTCGAAAGTGAGGGAACGGTAGGCACTGTCGTGTGCCGACGTGTTGCGCCTGCGGCCTGAACCTTTCCGCAGAATCACCTCCGAGTCCATCTCTGCAGGCACCTCCTGCGCTCTTTCCATCTGCAGTAAGAGCAGAATGTATCTTAAAACGTAGCGGCGATAGGATGTTCACTTGCGTTCACATAGTATATCAACTCCAAAACAAGAAAAGGAGGTTCAACCCGATGCTGACCTCGTATGTGGCTCTTTTGACCGGAGGTCTCTCAAAAGATAACCTTGCTAAGGCATGGCTGGGAGACACCAGGGGAGCTGATGAAGGCAATTCCAGATGCAGGGGTAATGACCCTGGCGGTGAAATGTTGCCACTCTCGTGAGGGTAGAAGCGCTTGGTGCTTGGTGTATGAGTGGGAGGTGGCTCCGACTGACTTCCATTAGGCTCCAGGATTCGTTCTCGCCTCAATTGCTTCTCGTAGTCCAGTAGCTGTCCCAGGAAGTTGAAGTTTGGAGATATTGCGGGCCTTTTTGACTTGACATACCTAGATAGGTGAACATGGTATTAAGCACCACTGAGCCGCACTATAGCCAGTTTTTCCGATATCCTGAAAAGCTAAACTCTGTGGAACATCCATTTAACCACTTGCGAAACTCCTCATTGCCTTTCGTAACCTTGTGTTTGCTTCAAATACGAGAGCCACATTATTTTTAATCACTTTCCTGCGTCTCATATCTTCTGATGCAAAACTAAATTTCAAAAGACGTTATGCCCTACTATGTGTTGACAGTACAAGCAACAACAAATACCAGCATCAATTAATAAGTATGCCAAACTAGATAATAAAAGTAATGCCAGAATTTCTTTTCTGGACTTGGGTTTATCCGTGCTAGGATTGTTGCACCACCATCCTGTCATGATAAAAATACCTGTAAGCCTCATCCGATGTCATCCGCAAATGTTTCATAACGTAGGCTATTGCCACTGTCGGTGACCGAGATACCCCAGCAAGGCAGTGCACCAGGGCACATCCTCCAGACGACTGCAACCGTACTTTGTCTGCAAGTGATTGCAAATGTGAAATTTCTTGTACCGGGTTTCATAATACATACAGTTATTATTTAACCACAATGTACCACGGTATTGACTGGTTTCATAATGAAACTCACCTAAGAATTGGAACGCATCAGTGAAAAACGGCACCAGTTTTTCATTGTAGTTATCGTCCACGGGAATTCTCATAAAGTGGGCATCCTGAATGAAGTCTGGCTTGGGGCAAGATGTACTCACATTCAGCTCATATATGATGTTGTGGTCCTGTAAAAAAATCAACTTGCCCGTCTAGCTGTGCTGATGACAGCAGTTATGTGCACTTTGCTCACCCGCAAGAGGTTCCTGTCTTGTGCATCCTTCTGGGAGCCGAGGTACAGGAAAGGCAAGATGCGTGTGGGGCCGTGATTTGTAATTGGCAGGCAGGGCTGGGAGAGAGACGTCAGCTGGGAGCCCCCTCGAGTCCGCTTATCCTCGCAGAGCGCACTGTGGTGAGCTTCAAATTCTGTGAATCCACCTGCAGCCAAAGTCCTGACATTTATTTATTTATTTAAATATCCCGAAAGCTGGTTTATCTTGCTCTTATTATTATTTCATTGTGAATATGCACATAAGCAGTGCCTTAGGTTCATGAAAGGGCTTACATAATGATTCACATGTTATTGTTTACTTGTTTATTAATCAACCTTTGTTGTCATGCCTTACAGCCACCGTGTCATCAATCCAGATACCAGTAGTCCCAGAGGTGATAGTTTTCTGAGGGACAGATGGTCACGATGGTGAATCACACGCTTACTACTCATCACTGACATGAACATATCTGCACTTCCTATGCCTGAAACCCAAAAACTGCATGCATTTCCAGGGATGCCTCAAACAATACTTGCCAGTATAAAATTTCAACCAATACCCCTCATCTGCCAAAACACTTGATTCTCGTGACAGCATGCTCAAAAGCCTGACAGTTCTACAATGCAATTCACCTGCAAGAAGGCTGACACTGCGAAATGTCACCAGCAGCTTGTGAAGTAAGACCCCAAGAAAGCTGTCTACCATGCCCTGTTTTGAGGGTGGTTGCCATGACCCCTGGTCATAGACAACAACCGTCCAGCTCTCGTCCAATGCCTGATCGCACCAGTGCACGAGAAGCTCGCGAACAGTCACCTGCAAAAACACAACAGTCAGTCAATACAAAGCTGCCCCTGAAAAGATATTTAGGGCAAAGTCCCAGGACATCAAGCATTTTCCTTTCTGTAAAGTAAAATTTGTGATAACGAATTTGTGCACGAGTAGGTAGCCATTTTCCAGAAAATCTTGACTTTGAAAATACCTGGGGAAAGTTAAGAGAATGCAAACTTGGGATATATTATCTGGTGAAACAACTCTTTCTTCAAGTCCTAGAAAAGAAAGTTCACTGTTCCTCAGTAGTGCCCAATGCTGCAGAATAGCTTATATTGGAAGCACCAATTCATACCAATCTATGCTAATTAAGCAGTAACATAACCCAATCCACAACAGATGATTTTTTTCTGAAGTACTCCTGTTATGGGGCTATTCCGAGGACATACAGGACTGGCATATAACAACTTCTCAACGTGCAGTATCACTTATTTAAGGCAGCAATGAACAAGAAAACAAAGACTTTGCTTTGGACAAGTTTGTACATGCCTCAGGAAATGGCTATATAACAAGAAGGAACGTCAACGCACCTTGTCTTGCTGGAGCCTGCGTTTGACGATCTTGGATGAACATATGTTGGTTGCCGTCACAATGTGGCACGTGTTGTACTCCAGAAAGGGACGACTATCAATTAGTAGCAGCTGCAAATGAAAGCAATAAAGGGGAGCTCCGTGAGAGTCTTTTTGCTTTTCCACCACCGCGCACATATGGCTTCATCTTTCTTGAATACCCAGTTTCTGTGCAGTAAACGTGGATGACTCATTCACATTGATCATTGAGCATTCATATCCAAAGGCTTCACCATTGCACATACTGAACATAGATTAGAAATGTCTAGTGCCTTGGGACCAGAAATCAGGAAGCCTTACTCACCTTTTCGGTTCCTTTCTGTAAAGCAGTCGCCAGCTGGTCAGCATCTACCAAAGCACAAACTCTGGAAGGGCACCCAGCCATGGGGGTAGTAGGCTGCACTGAATGAGGGGGGTGCACACACCCCCCACACTAGCAGTCGGGGTACATGACGTTTTGCGTGTCTGAAAAGTTTATTTATCAATGTTTCTTTCCTCACTCCAGTCACTAAAAAATATCTTCATGATAGAAGATTTACAGCATCAGCTAAATGTACCCATAGTTGCAGAAAACAAGCTTGTGCCCCTGTACCAGTGATGCAGAATTTTATTTTGATGTTTGCAAAAAATTATAATGTACCTACAGTACTCTAGAGGGAAAATCAGAATACCAACATTAGGAAACGCAACAAGCACACTACTTGCGAAAGGGTTGCTTAATATGCTCCCCTGAAATCTTCTTGCTAAGTTACACCACAGGTGTCTTCTGTTAAAAAAATGTACTTGTTTTATATTGTAGTCTTGTATTACTTCTCAAGCATGACCCCTGAGATTACTTCCCCATTTTTTCTATGTCCCACAACAAAAACAAGGGGCATTTCAGCCACCTAATTGAGAAGCTCCATCCATGTGAAATTCTACAATCTCACTACACTGGTTCATGTCATAATAACCATGCATTTATTAGCAGGTCCAATTTGTTACTTTCAATTTTCAGGTTATGTTTCACTGACATTAATTGACTAGGTGCTTTAGAAAATTGATACATTCAGGTGCTGATCCTGCATCATTTCAGCATGTTTTCACGTGTCTACTGCATATTTTACCAATTTTCAGCGCATATAGAACTGCAGTCTAGCTATAAAGAAGTATAGATCACCGTGTTCTGTGTACTGTACCTAAGGTTACTGAACCTGAATCAAAGTAACCAAATACCTGTAGCACTAAAGAAAATGAAGTTCAGGAGATGTGTTAAAACAAGATGAAAAATTTGCAGCTTACAAATTGGCATGCTGTACCTGCCTTCAGTAGGATTATGTATCGTATGTGTATTGTGTTTGTCATTTGTCTGTCATGTTTGTTATTTCAGTTAGGTGATAACAACTATCGTAGAGATCACAGGCTTTGTAGTCGTGCTTGCCGTAAGCCCCAAGTTCACAGAAATCTTATTTCTGTCGTGGCAACGTTCCAATTAAAACATGACTCATTCACGGCCAGCATGTGCTGCAGGAGATGCATATATGATCTTCAATGTATGCTACATGCGTTATTATTTGTTAAATTACTTTTCACTAATTTTGAGCAGAAAGACAATTGCCTGTCTGGGACAGCCAGGAGCTGTTTAGGAATAATATTATTCGTGTTCTTGTTGCTGTTAACGGTCAGATATACCTGCGTTCAGCTTATGACACAGGTAGAGATAAAAAATTAGAGAATTATGCTTTAACAAATTCAATGTCCAAATGTCCAACATACAGCCTCAAGATTCCTGCAGCCTTGGTTGTCATATTTTCTCAACTGGAGGTCATTTCAATGCTTCAAGTGTTTCCTGACGTTTAATACAACCTCAAAGCTGAACCAGGAAATTAACTGCTCCTGATGAGTGGTCCCTCAAATCAATGCACCATGTACCGTACTTCTGTAGACTTAGCGCTCTGTGTCATTATATAACCGCTGCTTACAGCGGTTTACTTAACTAAAACACAAGTAAAGTCACAAGCACATGCTACATATTGCGTATCAAGGTAACCTCTTCACAATCGGTAAGCGATTCGTTCAGACGAATGCCCGGAGCACGCCATGTATACGCTAGAAAGTAAAGGAAATGTACATTGCACGTCATCCTTACAGATAGAAGACGACACCTGCGCTCACTCAGACCTGAATCGATGCGTGAATCAACTGCACTTAACACCGACCTCGGAAATAAGTACTGCCGTACCATGGAAGTTTCTCTTTCGCTATGACTCACCTGGGTACACGAATACAGCCCTCTCTTACGTTGTACGGCTGCGTTTAGATTCGCCAACGAATAGCACCAGCACAGTTCATAGTTTACTTCAGCTTAAACACAGCTTTAGTAGAGCTTAAACACACGCACATCCGTTGCAATCAAGCAATGCAGGAGGATCACCAGAGACGGGGAAAGAAAAAAAAGAGAGAGAAAGAGACAGGGATCGAAAGAGTGGTCCAGTCCTTGGGAGTCCCCCAATAAACTTGACAGGACACCGGCACTAAATGAACAGTTGCACAACTGTTGGAAGGACGGGACGTCTACAAAGCATTTCGGGAGGCAGAAATCGCGGCAAACCGGATGTTTTCAATAAAATTGGGACTTAACAACTTGGTTCTGGGATTGCGCCCTAGAGTGTTGATGGTCTACGCACGGCGGTGAGTCATCCGTCACCATCAGCGAGGGGGAAAGTGGAGGGAGAGAGCGAAAGAGACGTCGACGAGAACCGCGGGCAGGAAGAAAACGTGGAGCGGCAGGAAACGAATAAAAGATAACTTGACCTTTTCGCTTATTGTTCTCGTCTTCCGTTTTTCTGATCCGTACTTTCTTGTTTTTTTTTTTTTTTTTCTTATTGTCTCTTCTTATTCATTCATGAAGGGGAGGAACAGGAAGTATTCCACGTTTGACACTCGTGTATGCACGATGCACTAGCTAGCTCTGGGCTCTAGTTGAAAACGGAGGTGGCGGAATTTTGTAGTGTGATGGAACAATGGAAGGAGTTACGAGTGCTTTTATGCGCGCTGTTGAAAATCTAAAATGAGATGTTGCTTTTGCGTTAAGAATGCATAATGCTCACGCGAATTTTGCCCCACACGATTTCCAGTCCGTCTTGGAGAACGTCTTCGTTGTTTCTGTTGGGTGCAGACCGAGAGTAAGCGGGAGTTTCCGGCTATTATCGATGGAGAAGTTTCTCGTGGCCCGACCCTACTGATAACAGTGAGAGATATTGTGATTTGCGGCACTTGGTTGCAGAAAATTGTTAACGCAACGACATTATTTTGCCGCACAATATCTGCTGTTTTACGTGTAGGGCTTCCACGAATCGTTGTTGTGTGTCACTATTTTTTAGCCACTGTACACAGGTGGCAAAAGTCAGGAACCCTGCGGGGTTGCTGGGGAAATATGCAATGTATAGTTAAACGTTCATCGTGACAGGATGAAAACCTCTGTGATCAAATAAATCCCGGATGGTTTCAATAAAATAAGTAACTGATGCAGTGGAGAATCTGATTGGTAAAAAAGAAAACCAAAGCGAGGTTAGAGCTGATGCATATAAACACGACGAAAAACCAGACTATTGTCATCAACCTTGTCTGTGTTTTGTATTATATGAATGAAAGGCACCAGTTTTTTACCACCGTCCCAGAATATGTTGGCAGTGCATGGGTATAGTCATAGCACCAGAGTCGCCAGTGGTCGTTGAGGTCCCGCCCGTCAGAGTGATACTGTGCAAAGCACTGAAGCATAGGCCAGGCTTTTATCTGATGTTGTAGTTGCTCTTGAGACCCAGTCACCGCTTGTTCAGTGCAGCTCTAAGTAGCAAAGAAGGTTTAACAGAGCTCAATACCGTCTCAGCAGTACCCCGGGACATAGCTCGGAAGCTGTCTGAAAGAAATCAATCTCGTGGACGTACAGCTATAAGTGTAGATCATAAATATTTGTACAACATTGTGAACTGCAAACTGAAATCAAGTATGCTGAATTCAGCACGCATATAATCTGCAGAGGGCACGGCATGGTGGTAGCGCCACCATGCCTCTGTGCATCTGGTGGATAGAATAGGATATGTGTGGTTTCCTCGTACATTTAAATATCTGGCTCTCTCCACGTGCAGTTCCTAGCATCATGCTGTCCATTCCAAGACACATGCACAGTATGTTCAATGTCTGACTTTGATTTTATACTGGAGGTGGGAGATAAGTTTACATTCACTTTTTACATTAATCCACTTCAATGGAGGGGTTCGTAGAACCCCTTTCTGCTTCTTTGCCTGTGCAGTAAAAGGAACGTGCTGTACGAGCTTTGTCTCTTTGAGCTAAGAAGCTTGGGCAACACAGATACAGTTTATTTCAACTAGATCACCCTACCAAGGTTTCGTGGATTACTAAATTTTGGTATAGTCATATATATAGTTACTTCCCCTGTAAAACTAATGATGTCTAGTGAATGTCCCAGCTGAATGCAAAGGTTTTAGTCTACGTACAGGCCCTTTAGGTTAGATTTAAAATAAGGACACAGTGAATTTGTGTTTCCCTGAAAGAAATACACGCTGGAGCAACTCTTACTGCTACGGTCTTTGCTGGTTTCAAACCTGTGCCTGGAATTCATGGGTTAAATGTGCTAACTCCTCCTCTATAGAATGTGGTAAGGATAAAACCCGCATCAATGCATCAAGTAATCTGCGTGTTAGTGCCACAGTCCGTCTTCTAGAACCCACGACAGTTTTCAAGGTGGTTCATAAAGATTTCTAGTTAAATTCATTCTTTTGCTTTGTAGTGTGGTGACGTCACTGGCACTACAGGCGGCAGTTACCTGTGCGAGTGAAAGAGAATATGTTGCCCTGTTGGGAAACAGGGATGTGAAAAAGTTTTACCCCGTGCATGGCATGCCTCGGTATGAAGACCGCATGGTTGACTTCATCAGACCTAGGTGAGAGGCATCAATCATGTGTTACATTTTCAGAGAAATTCGAGTGTTTGCCAGTGATTCAGCTACAAACGTGATTTGCCGGAGAGTACTTGAGATATTAAAGGATCTGTTGCCTTAGTGAGACATCTTAAAGTGCAACCTTATTTATGCTACCTTGAGCAGTGGAAAAAAGGAACAATAAAGGTAGCTACATTGTCATCATGCACACACTGTGATTTTGTGCTTCGAACTTTTTATTCTTTTGTTCTGCAGGTATTTTGCAAGTACAGATAGTCTGTATGACTACCTCGTTCACTTTCACATGATGCCAATCTACCCAGAGGTAATTGTGTTCCTTGGACTAGAAGAATTCATGAGGATGTCCTCAGAGGTGAGGTTAAGCGTAAAATAGAAAAAGTAGAAAAGTTTTCTTCAGGATCCAGCTGCAGGTGTGGCCGTTCGCTACAATAGTGAGAATACTTACCATATTCATGTTATCTTTTATTTTATTTATTCTGAGTTGTTGACTGCATCTTCACTGTGAGACAAAACAAGCTTTTAAATAAACACGGTCATTACAGGTAACAAAACCATCAATACAGGTACCAGCCATACAAATAGTACAACAATACTAATGAAAGAAAGCAATCAAGCACCTTCAGTGCAGATTGTGAGTTAGATTACTGATTCAGGGAGTAGAGTCAGTAAGAAAAAGGAAGCTCCCAGAGTGAGTCATCTATTTAGGCTATGTACCATTCCAAAGTGATGTTGCTTATCAAATCTGAGGCAAAGGGATTCACAGGAATGAGCCGATTGTGAGATGGACGAGCAGCCAGTGTGCTCGATATTGGATAAATGTAAAATGTACAGAGATGTATTCATGGATCTTTTACAACGGCTTTCCTGGGAGTTCTAAAATGTAACCTTGGCATACTTTGCCTAAAGGATAGTGACGTTTGCAGGGGTCGATCGGTGCGTTGATTTGGGCGGGCACCGGGAATGGCCAGGGTCGCTAACAAGCAGGGCCTTAGATTTAATAGCAGTTTTTTGGCAGCAACTATGCTCGACCCACATAAGTGATCCTCGGCACTCTCTCGCATTCCTGAAGCAAAAAAAGTTGAAATACTGACGAGTATAAAGTCTTGACTGTGCCACTCTGTTTCTGCTGTGAATTGTTATATTGTGATAAGTGTCTAGGCTTTGTTTGGGTTGTATCAACTTGTAGGATGGGACTCCTAAATACCGTATTTTTATTTACAGAGTCCCACTGGGGATCAAGAAATAATCCGTCTTCTGGCCTTATTTGAAGATGCAGCACACTTTGCTTCAAAGAAAAAGTAAGATGCCCTTTTTTTTTTCTAGTTTTACTTTCTGTAATAGAAGGGGAAGTATGCAATATTTGGGTATAGTAACATACTTAGAATAGAATAGGTAGGACAGTTATCAAGCACTGTCACGGATGTCTCAGGGTTGTGGGAAACAGCAACAAATTTTGATCATTCTTTGTATGATCAGGTTGTGCTTGAGTACTGTCAGTGGCTGTCGTCAAATACTGGAGTTGTGTTATTTGTTTTAGAAGGGAATCAAAGTGAAAAGGGACTTTCATCTGTGATTACTTTGAATAGCGTTACTAAGTTTGTTGTAGGGATTGTGATATGAAGGAAGTCGCAGCAACAAAAGTTCTTTGAGAATGCAATCATCAAATAGCAAATAACCCGTAGTTTGATACATTGATTGCCACGATCATTTGTTGGTTTGCATCTTTTTCGTTTGTGTTTTCGTTGTCGTGTTTTTCGTGTTTATTTAACAGCTCTCGGTCACAATTTTAATGACTCTAACTTATCCAACACTAGAAGCACACTTGAAATCACTGAAAGTTAAAACTGTAAGTCAGCAGCTCATGCTGGCACAGCGCACGTCATAATTCACTGGTAGCAGATTTCGGTCTGCCTGGTACTTTTTTATTTTTTATTACTATCTTTTTGTGTAACAGTGTCGGGCATTAATTTTCACTATAAGTTGTGCCTACAATAAACGTATAAACACCAGTTGTACTTGTGAAAAAATCTGAGAGAGAAAAACTGCCTGGTCCTCTTTATCTATCTATCATCGATATCTATCATCTATCTATATATAAAACATCTACATCTATCTATGTATATATATATCTGTCATTAATGCATCACGAGTGCTGAGATATGTTCGGAGGAATTTCTCATCTGCCTCACTAGATGTAAGACTATCACGTTATAATACACTAGCCCTTTCCAGGTTAGAATATGCAGTTTCGGTATGGGATTCCGATCAGAACACTATTTCACCATTAGTTGAATCAATAGAGAATAAGACAGCACGTTTGATCTTTGGTAATTGTAGCAGCACTGCCAGTGTTTCTGCCGTGGAGAATTTCCTTGGGTTATCTAATCTTGCATTTCGCTGTAAAGTATTTGGACTAACATTTTTCCATAACTTTTATCACAGCGACATGCTGAGACATTGCCTGATTAGTGCCCCTTCATATGCTTTGCACCATATAGATTGCTAGCAGAAGGTTGGAGTACCTCAATGTTATACGAGATAATTTTTTGTCATTCGTCCCTCGGACATCTGTAGTGGAGAATCGCATTCTTGTGTCACTAACCTCAATCGGAAATAATATCGAATTTAAAAAGTGTTTATATGACTTGTTTTGTGTGTAAATTATGCAGCTTCTTAGGTGTTCTGTTAGGTGTATTTACAGATTGTCATTAGATATCCCACTCCCATCCATAATGCCAAAAGCCCTTGAGAGTACTTAAATAAATCTGGTGCAGTGGCCATCCATGCAAGCTCCTCGTCCAGTACGTGGGCAATAAAGGGGAACCAGGATCCTGGCTGCACCAGTTTGCCAGCCTTCGTGCCACACGCCTCTGGTGCGAGAGCCAGCAGCAGGACAGGTTCACTCTCCGAGGCTACACGTCTACGTACGGGATGCTTTGCAAGGAAGGAAACGTGCTTCGATTGCTCCAAGGGCAGCCGCCTGCTGCTACGTAACAGAATGTTGCAGGCGCTACTTCCTAAGTACAAACCTGGACAGGTATATTCCATAATTGTACAAAAGGTATTATGAAAATTATGTGCCATGTATCTTTCTAAAGTAGCTGATGTTGCAACTTTATGTTCATACTGCATTTAGATGAATAACATTTACTGCAGTTCACCAGCCAACAGCAGGGTTTACATTGTCAGAAGTTACTAGGGTAAGTCAGCAAATATCATCATGTGTGCTGCTGTCAGCCTCATTGCACAATCAAAGAATGGTGCTGTACCAGTGAATGCCAAAGAGCTTGTTTTGCTACTGAACAGAAATTAAACTAATGCCAATAATACCGCCTTGTACTCGGACTTTTTATTGATGATTTATGTGTTGTGATATGTAATGTGGACCACTGATCAGATGTTTCCTAAGTACTTCGTTGTCATAGTAAAGTTTGTGTAACATTGGTTTGGAAGCTAGTGATGAACCGATATCAATATTTATCAACAGTACATCGATAATAATTTCCCCAGTATTTTTGCATCCCTACTGGAAGTTCATAGTAGGTACCGCACTTTGCGCGCTCTGCCGTTTGGGAGCCGTATCAGGTGATCTGAGGAATTCACCACTCGGCCGCAAGGTGGCGGTGCTGTGGGCAAACGTACTTTCTAATTCAATTTTGACTGGTGAAGTTCACCTGCATAAGCCACGTTTTGACGTACTAACCCTTTCTGAGGTGCTGTCATGAAAAATCGCTCTTGTGAATGCCCGCGACCAGGTGGAAAAACATCTGTTGGCCCAGGCATGGTTGAGCATGCGTAGGTAACTCGCACTGACTGCCGCGCAGCAACCCACTGTTAATACAGAATGCAAAAAAATAAATACAAGACGAGTTGAAATCATCGATGAGAACTAGCACCGGCGGGTTTCGAACTTGCATCTCTTTGTTTGTCGGCGAGATACGAAAGTAATCAGTAGTCGGCCTCAGCAGCACCTGCTTAATAGGTAACGCACCGATTGTTACGGACAGTCCGTAACGAGTACCACCGTGCTTCGTCTTGGATTGAGAGTGTTGTGGCATCTAATGTCGCTAGCAGAATTTTCGAAGAAAGCAAGCATTCACGCGCAAAAACATACAAACCATACCTACATTCCTATATCAAAGTGGGTTGCCTTTGACAGGGCAGACTTTCCTTTGCACTGGGTGATGTCTGCGCGAAGCATATATGAATGCACGCTTCAGGTGGGATGGCCGGCGTCTCGTAGGTGTGGCGGTCATGTCCGCAGCAATCAATCACGTGACCCCAGGGGCGACATTGCCCGAGACCCCCCGGGAGCCCAGAGGATAACTCTCTCGGACCCGCCGATCACCGAAGCACGCCGAAGATTTTGTTGCGAACATCCGTGACTTTTTGACGCCAATCTGTCACGCTGCTGTTTGATGTCGTTAGAGTGGCCCCTGCCCGACAAATTGATCGAGCACTGTCATCTTTAACTTCGCAACAGCGGATCTGCCCGGTCGCAGATTTGTTTATAAAGTAACACAAGTCTTGAATCGCCTGTAGCTTTATGTCGTTTCCCCAGCGGTCTGTCAGTAGAGGCCACTCCAAGCTGACGGATAAGACCGAGAGGTAACGCTAGGGTTCGTTAGCGCTTGCCTGCTGCGTATTTTCGGGTACTGCTCTGGTTCCGACAGTACCTTGAACTGTTTTGATGACCGCTTTCTATGAGTTATCCTGCCCCTTGACACTTGCGCATTTCTTTCGAGATGAATATTTAGTCAGTCCAGGGTCGCATCGACAGGACCCTGAGCTGTACCGTGTCCTCGAAGAACTTGACGCGTAACCGGTGCACCTGTTCGGTTTGCGGTTCTGAATACGATGCTTCCATGGCGCTTAGTCCCACCTTGTCCTGTGTACGTTCGTTCATCGTTTGTTTAGCGCTTTTAGTTGTAAGGTATGTACCAACAGGCCCAACAACGGATTTTATATGCTTAGTCCCAGTTGTATGACGCGTATAGACGGATTCCAATTGGTTATAGTAAGTTCAGTGAATTTTACGTTCGCTGTAAGGCGTACACTATGCTAACGTGCGTAACGATTCTTGCCTGGAAGGAAATAGGTTTGGCGCAAGTATTGTCATCTGCGACTCAGCTCAGAGAAGGTTTCGTTGACAGTTGCTTTAGTAACGTCCATTCACCGTTGTCCGCTTACCAGGGGTCAGTGTCGTAGGCTGGCTTCATGTTGAACTGCCGGATCGAGGACTTCTCGAAACTTCCGAGGAAAGTGTGGCCAATTTCCACAATAAACTGTTCGTTTAACATACGCATGCGAGGCATATATTCATCTTCATCACCACTAGCCAGGTTGCTTGAGACATTGTTCACGTTCTTGTCATGTGTTCCTTCTACGTACGCAGCTCTCTTTCACGTTCAGTCGCGCATTTATCTCAAGTACCGCAAATGCACGTGAATGGCTCTTCAAGGGGGCGAAACTGTGCATGCTTGGCGACAAGCAGAGCATTCTATGTGCCTACCATATGCCTGAGTTTCCGCGACAACAGATTCACCAGACTAGAGTACCGGGCTAAGTCTGCAACGTTGTGATCTTCCATGGTGTCGTGCTGCAGATCGTACAACTCTCTGGCATAACAAACACTCCAGTCTTTTTCATAAGTACTAGTGTTGAAGTGAATCCACTCTGCGTAACGATACTCCATAGACAACATGGAGTAGCCCATAATCCGAACAGCGTCCCTCTTGGGTTGGTCGCTGTCCCATTGAGGTAGCACGGATGGCCTCGGATATTGAGTTAGAATGCTCCTTCTTAAATTGATTGGTGCGTTAATGGAAGAAGGTAACATGTTTCTGCCTTCGGTGCAAGTGATCCATTCGTTATCAGTCGGGTAGCAAGGTTTTGGCACCGGTAAGCCAGAAGCGGCTGCCATTGTTGGAAACAGGTCCAGTAGCATGACGGGCTTTGGGACATGCACTGCGTCGTCATTAACCCTCGCGATCGGGGATTGTCGCCTGCCACTTGTTGCACTCTCACGGGTTCCCTGTTCCAGTGGAAGTGAGAAAACGAGAGGCGTCCTCGTTGCCACTTGGTAGTTGCTGTACTTGGCCCATTCCTGGTGCTCCCCCAGCGACCAACCTGCGCAGATGTATAGTTTATCGCTTTCAGACAGAGCTTTTGGAGGGCCCGCGTTCGTTGAGGCCATGGGGAATATCCAGACTACAGTGCTTTGACTTCTGTGTTTGAGAATTAATGTAACCTTACCATGATCTCCCATAAGCACAACAAGCGTGTTATTGCGCAGTCCGGTCTCTTGTAGGACATGTAGTAGATGTGCCACTTGGTCGTCGACGTACGACACTGCGGCGTAGTAATGCTGACGCACTGCCTTCTGTAAGTCGAAGGGTAGTACAGGCCGTCAGCACTCACGTTTCGTGCATAAGTTTGCATTTCAAATGGAGGGCATGTACCTATGGTATGGTGGTATTGAAGGATCACTAGAATTATAGGGGTACAGACACCCGACATCGAGTTACCTGGGCGACTTGGCCTCCAATTTTGTTTCAATCGCTACACTTCAATCTCACAAAAGTGCGCGTTCGCGCATGCGTGCTCTGTTCTGTTCTCTCTCTCTCTCTCTCTAGCATCGGGCCTCGGTGACTAGGTAGGTAGCGTGTTCGCCTTCCGATCCCAAGGTTGCGGATTCAGTGCCGGCCCGGGAAGCCAGCAATTCTGTGGCAGGGCACGAATTGCTCAGGCACGTCATCTTCCGCGAGGGATGTAAAATACATTGTGCCGAGGTTTCGGCGCACGTTAATGGACCCTCAGGCGGGCAAAATTAATCCACAGGGCGACCACTATGACGTCGCTTATAAGTCATAACCACAGTTGTCTCGCAACGTAAAGCAACCAGTTATTCCGTTCTACGCGCACGGAAACGAAATGGATGTCAACTATCTCTGTAACAGTTGATACTCTGAAAGAGCTCATGGCTTTGGCTGGAACAGTTTCGCATGCCTTGCGCGTTACTCTTTTTTTTTTCTTTTTTTGTAAAATCTGAAAGAAATTAGTGGATTAGGACGGTTTCTGTTTTTGCTGTTGCCCCAGAAGTTTCGCTCTCCACCTTTCTCTCTCTCTCTTTCTCTCTTTTGTGAGGATCGCGTTTTCTGCTAACGTTGTCAAAACGATGATGCGTTTGTCTTTCAAGTGATTTTGCGCTTGTAATGCTGAGGTGCGTCAAGTACGTAAACAAGAAACAGAAAACACCTGAAAAGGGACTGACATCGGTCCATAGGGAAAGCTGATATTGAGGGCTGCGACGTCATGTCGTCTCCTGAGGTCGTTCCATGGGTTCCATGCGACGGGAGGCAACCCCTTCGGAAGAAAGGGATCTGGAGCCAGAGGTACGCTCAACAGCGGATAGAGCTCTGCAATGGAAACCGTAACTTCTTTTTTTTTTTTTTTCCCCTTATGAGTCTAGACAGAGTGCAAAATGCAGCCAAAGCTGTGGGCAAATGTTACAACAAACACACTGACTTTAAAGCACCTCGAAACGGTAACAAATATATCGTGAAACGAGGCACTTTCATAACTTAGACAGGGGCAATGTTCCCAATTATGGAACTATTGCTTTCGAAAAGTTTCACCCAAGTTTTCAAACAATTTCAGCGTTCCTTTCCGTTAGACGCCCGCCACGTATACTTGCTCACCCAAGTATTCTTCTGGAATCCTAAACGGGATGTGGGGTTTGTGATAGCCAACGGCCAAGAAAAAACGTTCGTTGGAGGCTCTTGAGGTCCGCTTCGTCCAACGGCGTAGGAAGGCGGACGCGTATGCCGTGCTCTGTAGGTCTGGAAGAGTCCCCTCTGGTTGTGAAGATACGTTAACGGCACATAGCAAATTGTTTTCAAGGACCCCCTCAGAGTCGGGGCACACCTGCAAAAGGGGAGGCTGTTTTGGGAACATAAACAGGAGTATCGTGTAACACGCAAACTGTTTCTTCCTGGTCGAAGTCTACACAAGGCACTTACGTGAAAGTACGAATGTCGCTTCACATAATTCTAACCAAATCTTTAAGAATCTTTAAGAACAGCACAAATGCTGCTTGAACCACTGGAAGTTGATGCTGCGCAGGCCAGCACCTGAGTACCTCATAAACGCTTAATTCGTGGTCGTCCACACGAGCCAAGGACAGTTCCGCAACACTTCACATCAACAACAGCGCTCCTTATTCTGAAGAACAACTGATAGACGATGATAGCGGAGTGGGTGGAACTCTGCTGCAATCTATCTGCTACCTGCGCTACCCTACTCCATGTTGCCGAATAGGTACTGTGAGCGATGGGTGAAGAGCTTGCTGACTTCTGTACCGTCAACGGTTCACAGTTCTACGATACACCATACAGCTACCTGAACAATATAGATGTACCTTGGCATTTTCAAAGCGTAGAGATGACGGATGATAGGGCTGCTGAGACCAACTAAAAGGGTAATCATCTGTGTGGCCGGATGTAAGACCTGGAGGCAGAATACGAAACGTCAACTCTGGCACAACTTGATAAACTATTTAATAGAAGAGGGTCAGAAAGCCGCACTCGCCTGGGTGAAAGACCTTCCCTACACTCAGTGTGTAGTAGCCGTGTTGTTTGAAATACTGTGGGATAGTGGTGAAATTACCCACGTGTTCCCTCCAATAAGGACCCGTCCCGTACAGGTGCAAGCTATCCGGACGCCGACTGGTCAAGAAGGACGTTCTACTGGGTGCGCACAGCGCTTGCTGGGGACAAAAGTAAATCGTCGGGGTATGCCATAAGCACTATACAATAGCTGACGTTCATGTAATGATATCAGTCTACGACTATCGCCATGGCTCAACGCTTACAGGCGTCTCTTGGACCTCCAGTAATGTTCCGTCGTATCCATAAGAGGCTATGGACAAACCTTACCTGCGCATGGGCGTTGGTGAACACAATGCCGCGTGTGGCCAAGCTGTCGATAGCCGGAGTTAGCGCTAACCTGTCGCCATAAATTCCGAGTGTCGGACGTAGGTCGTCCAAGATGATGAAGAGTACGTTTGGTCGGTCACCTGAGACAGTTAACAAAGGAGTCTGTACTAAGGTGATTTTTGTCATGGATGGGTTTATGGCTCGCACTTTAGCTCATCATGCAACACTACAGAATAGCGCAGTGAATCAAAGCGCAAGGGCCAGTGGGAGACTGCTTTACAAGGGTCACTAAGTAGTAAGCTTTTCGGAGTAGGGCAGTGACAAAGGACGTGGCCATACCTGCGATACAACCGGGGATCGCCGTCACTATCAATGCAATCATCCTCGACCTGAACAGTGTCCTCATAGTGTCTCCTGTGCCTTGCATGTTTGTGGCGCACCTGTGGGAAGGAAATTAATGACGTCATTAAGCCATTGCTATCATGGGGGGAAAAATACGGGAATTATGATGAAGAAAGAGAGGACCCCCTTGACGGCCATTGAAAATCGGTCTTCTTCGATATGTAGACATAGTCAACGTGTCGTTCCCAAACGGGTGTCTCATGAAAAGAGCTAGACTAATAATTTATGGGTACAGCCTCCGACGTAGACATGATTGTTTAGAATTCGCACAATCGCGAACTATGTACCAAGGGACAAAGCGCTTTGCCATCCCTTAACCAGCTGCATAAGGATGGTAGTAGCTGCTACCCATCCTTTTTTCTTTTTTT